>JAHZMY010001151.1:0-12007 GCA_027743915.1 Seira sanloemensis
ATGTTACGTGGTTCTACTCTATTTCTTCCGTAGGGCCTTACATATTGCTTATCTCTGATGCACTTCCTGTCTCAGGAATATTCGGGCTTATCTCATTTCTATGAATGAAAAAGAAGGGCGCATTTTTTATTATCAAATAGTGCTCGAGACGAGGATGATGATGACGTGGGAGAGAATTGTCAATTTTCACGAACTTTAAAAAAAATTAAGCATTTTAGCGTGTGTAAATGTGTAAAAAGAATTCGCGACTCTGAAAATGTTTTTTTTTCAGTTCACGCACGTTTTTTCTTTAAAAAAAGGAAGATAAAAGGTATTTATATGTGTGTGATATATTTGACCATTAGTGATGAAAAAAGTAGGAGAAAATGCGAAAAGCGAAAGATCAGAGACAGATAATATCCACACACACCACAATAGTATATGCAATATGCAAATGAGATTAGAAGAGTGAGTGACAGAGAAATGTTCTTTTATATAGATTTACGTGGATGCATGCAATTTCGCCGTTTCGGGTGAAGATGAAAGAGACGATTATTAAGTATATCGTAATGAATGGCCATTAGAGAGACATTAGGATTAAAGTCAGAGTCAGAGTCACAGCGATGGCGATGGCGATGGAATTATGGGAGGAAGGAATGGTACTTGTGTCGAGAGAGTGCATCACTTAATCTCCTCGCCCTCGCATTTGCATCTCTCCCATTATTTTTCATGCAAGTCTGGGTGTAAACAAAGCATTCATCATTTCAGAAGAACAAACGACTCGTAATTTTGTTGGATGACATATATATTAAAATAAGTTTGAATGGGTGCTTTCGAGACTTTTGAGAGTCAAGTGCGGATGGATTTTTAAAATGCGGGATGAGATATGTCCTAAAAGTGATAGTCTGGCCGTTTTTTATATGGAAATTGTTATTATATTTTTTTGTACTGAAGTTGAGATTCTTTTCCTGGATTCACTTCCGCTTTCATCGACAGTCAATGTTTTAGAACTTTTTAGATGGTAGTGGTGAGTGGTGGTGGTGATTGTGACTGTGTCAGAGATGGAAAATGGGAAATGGCTAAATAATATGTAAAAAAAATGATGGAATGATCTGGTCGTTGGGAGAATGATTCATTTCACAGTTCCTCTTTAGATCTCAGAGCCAAAGCGAACTGCGTTAGTGGTCGTGGTCGAGTTCAATGAATTTATTAAATGGCTTCTGGTCAACTCCATTTCAGCATTTGAGCATTTGAGAGAGCTTTTTTATATGTCGGCTGTCATCATTCAAAGTGGAATGGATTTGTGCTCATGCTCTCAGGGCTGGATAATAACTACAAAATAAAAATAATAAAGGTCATCTCCATCCCATCAACTTTTGAGTCGAACTCGAACTGCTTTTAATGCACTCACACTCCCACACATATATAGGATGTCTCAAAAGTTTCGCTCTGCCATTTAAATACATCGTACCTTTGGACCTTTGGAAACTTAGATTCAAATTCTTGGTTACAAAATGATAGAAAGAGATCTTTGAAACACCCTGTATATGTATGTGCATGCATACATAAAACAGATACTAAAATAATTTTCGAAGCATTTTTTTCTCTGGTACAAATTGAATCGCATGGGAAGACCTTACTTTTTTCTGGTGGCGTTTTTTTGTTGTAACACGAAATCCGTTCTGCTGACCAATGCAGAATGCAACAGGACTCTTGTGAACACGGAGTTCCGAACAAAAGGGCAAAAATGACTCAACTTGTTCTATCTACATATGTACATGATATATATATTTTAGGGGAAATCGCTTGAGACCCATGGTAGGTTGTGAATCAGGTCCCAGAAGACCGAAAGGGCCTATATGTCGTTCCATTTTCCATTCCAATATATATGTAAGAATTTCCTTTCACCGTTTCACCTAATGATACTCAAACCTAATAAAAAGAAAAAAAAACTCAATTCAATTCAGCGTTCAGAGGTGAGGCATGAGGCGTGTACATGCATTCAATTTTCAATTTGTGAGCCTTTTCCTTTTGGATGTGAAGGAATGCGATGCACTCGTTGTCATTTCCCGTGAAAAAAGAAGCGATGAATGTAAGGCTTCCATGACGAATCTGATTCGATTTGGCTTGTGGCTGCAATCTGCAACCTGCAACCTGCAACCTGCAGGCTGCAGGAGCAATATATAAGAAATCAGATTACCGAAGGGAATTTTCTATCAAGTCCTTTGAAAAAAGAATCTTATCACTTTTTTGTCCTTCTCTTCATCGTGAACTTATCGAATCAGTCTCTTGAGAAATCTTTAGCAATCTCAGGCTCAGAAAAAAAGCCTCCTTTTTGGGAGTTGGCTGTGGTTCAGAGGGAAAATAAAAGTCTAATCAACTATCTCAAAAACTGTGAGGAAATCCGAGACAAAAATCGACTTACAAAATGTCAATCTTGAGCCCCTTCTTTAAACTCGATTCTCATCTCGAGAAAATTGATAGACGATATCAATTCCATTTATTAGTAGGGCTGGAGTGGAGTTTGAAATTTAAGATAATAATATAAAAAAGTCTCCAGGTGTGCCTAACATCCATCACACATGACACACAGGCCTTGGAGCTGGAAATGATACATACATACATAAACGATAGTCTCAAAATGAAGCAAATTCCGATACACAAAGATTTATGAAATGCCATCGCCATCAGTATCAATTTTCATCTTGTCTTCTTGCTACAAGCAAAGTTTAAATCTAAATCCCTTTGAACAAGAGATAAAAATATATATATGTTCGGTTCATTGGCACGCATTATCTCTGACGACGACAGACAGTAATGTTCCATTGCATTTTGTTGTTGGAATTTGTTCGCATTGTTCAGGATGACTTGACATTTCGGGGGGAAAAGGATCTTGCATCGAATGCACATCCACATACTCCCACATATGTATAGGTATGTAACAATGTACTTATAATCCGAAGGGAAAAGACCCTCTTCAAAAAAAATTTTGAGACTGGAGAGAATGATGAGAATATGAGTCTTCTTCTTCCGCCTCGTAAAAATTTACTGTGCGGAAACACGAAACTCAATTTCCAGCTGTTTTGCTGAGTTTGAGTTTAAAGACCCTTATACTGGACTCTTTTTTTGGAGGCAGGAAGGAAATTGTTCTTTACTAGTCGGTTTATTGGAATAGGATTTAACTTTTTTTCAAGGGAAAAGAGGAATTGTAATGTAATGATGGGAATGGGAATCGCATGAGGATTTACAATAACAATCAGCAATGAAAATATGTAAGGTTATGTTGCTGACTAAAGAGAGCATTAGTTGCGATTCGAAATAAATTGGGGGGATGAATGAATGTCACTACAAAAAAAGTTCATCAAATGGAGGGATATGAAGCAGTTGAGTTGACAGGGGATAGGGGTAATGATGATAAGCAGAAAGGGGATTTTAAGACAGATGTTGTGTTGTACTGCAGATTGCAGTGAAACTTTCGTGGAGGGAAATGCGTGAGTTCTCCATGTAAGAATAACCCACAACTTTGCAACACCATAGCAACTACCTACGAGTTACGAATGACTTTTTTTACAGAAATATCTCATCTGTAAATATAGGCACCTGTCATTTTGTTTCATATAAATTTAATTAATGGCCTATGAGAAGAATCGGTAAACAGATTCGGAAAGTTTTTCATAAAAAAAATAATAATTCCATTTGCTTTTCAATTGATGTTTCAATAACATGCCGTAAATTGACATCGAGCCAATTTGATTTTGATTGTTCATTTCTTTAATAATATTTTCGGACATTCTTATGGAAAAGTTTCACTGTATACATTTCCATTCTCATTTCTGCAACTTAACCTAACCTACCCTCCTCTTTTCCTCCAAAAAAGTCCTTTTCATCCCTCCAATTTTCACTCCATCCAAAAAAGATACTTCCGAATTCCATCTCCAGCTAAAAACTCGCCATCTCATTTCCCCTCTAAAAGATAAAATAGTCCTATGTTTGTCATCCTTCCTCGAGACATGTCAACATCATCATAAATGCACACACAAATAATAATAACCATTTCCAGCTGGGTAAATAGCCTCTTCATTCCCTCCCTTCATTTTCATTACTCCAAAACAAAAACCATGTACATACATGGTACATACATTCACAAAAACTCCCATTTCCCATTTCATATTTCCCTTTCCACAAATGTAAAAACTTTTTGTCTCTCTCAAAATGTGCAATTCATACTTTTACACGCATACCCAAACCCAAAACAAAAAAAAATCATACCCACAACAGCCGTAACTGCTCAGAACAAAAGTACGTACATACATATCTACACTCTCCGAATTTCTTCACATTTTCCCTTGGAAATACTTTGTATGTAATGTTTACATGTTTGCAGCTCCCATCCATCATAATAATGTAGCCTTTTTTTCTCCCCCAACGCTTTTACATTTTACACCCCAGCCTCGGTCCGTAATCGGGCCGCGTTAACACAAACTCCAAAACACTAGTTCGAATTACACTCATTCTTGTGTCCTTTCTTCCAGTCTTCGGTTTCACTCTCAGAGTCAGAGTCACGGGTATTTCCAGGAGAGAAAAAAAGGTAATGAATAAGCTGAGGCACACGCACGTACCATTCCAACTCACTCACACACCGTTTCGACGAACGTGCCTTCCCTCAGCCAGACTCATGTCAGAAAGTAAAACTTTTTTTTCCTTCTGTTTTCTCTGAGTCTTCTTGAGTTGAGGACAGGCGCAAAAGCCGGAGAAGGAAGGAGAAGTTGTGTGCGTTCACAAGTTTCCTCCAAAAGAGAAAGAAAGAAGAGAGAGGACTTTGACTCGAAGTCGTATGTATGTATGTTATGTTATATGTGCAATGCATTATTGCAACCGAAGACGAAGTTTTTTTTCTTACGTAACTTTCCTATTATGCGATGTGCGATGGAAGTCGTGATAGAATGTTCCAAGCTGGAGCCTTGGAGCCGGTTGTGGAGGTTCCACGAAAAAAATCTTAAAATCTCGCTTGTCTTTTTGTCGTATTGCGGCCGCGGTTAAAAGAGTAACAAAGGGAATTATTTTTTCTTGGAAGTCTTGGCTTGACTTGAATTGACATGCATGTATGTATGCAACTTGCAAGTGAGGAGAACAGAATGCTTTCCTTTTCCTTAAACTTGAGTCTTGAGTGTGCACAAGGAAAAATGCTTAGGAATGTTTATAAAGAAGAGTTTTTGGGAGAATTACCATTTTTAAAAAAACTGGGAAGGAAGGATAAGGAGAGAGAGAAGTGCCTTGTAATTTACCAGGGCTTACCATGTTTTTCCACTTATCCGGAGGGTTTAATGATCAAAGATTTTTTTAAGTATTATGCGTCCGCATGTCCATTATTTTGTGTGTGTATATGTTCAGCCCGAAAGGGTTAGACTTCGGAGCGTTCGTGATTTCGTTTCCAGTTTCAGATTCACGAGCAAAAAAAGTGCTCTTTGTTTGTATATTATTCAGAGTCAGTCTTGAGTGCCTGGGTCTTGATACACAAAAAAATCCGTTTATTCCTCCTTCTCGGGATGGTTGTGTCGTTTTTTCGTGTCGTGTCAATCTGTGGAAGGAAAAGGAGAAATGATGAAATGAAGTTTTTGCTTTGAACTAGGGAAAAGAGGACTGAATTTGAGTCTTTGAGTCTTAGAGTCTTTGGGTTTTTTACGAGCATTTTCGAGTATTCCAGCTTGCTTTGGGGGAGGAATGGGTGGTATATTCTCTTCAAGGAAAAATGAAATGATTGATCCAAATAAGGTAACTTGCTACGGGAGACACACGAGACACCCAAAACACATTCTGACTCTGACTCTGGTATTATCCACTTTAGGAAGAATATTCTTCTAGCTGGAAGCTACAAAAAGCAGAGTCAGAGGAAATGCCTCCTCCATTCATAAAATATCCATAAATTTCTCATCTACATATCTCCGATACACACTATATGCGTATATACCTATTTACTCACTCATAATCTTGAAAATATTATGGGCATTATAAAGTCTATAAACTGCACTTGGTTTACATGGAATGCGAATGCACGGATGCACGATCAATTTCCATTCTTGAATGAAAAAAAATCCATTTTGACAAGATAACGAAAAGGGGAAGTTCACAAGAGGCGTAAAATACATTTTTCTCGCCAAAGATGTAAATATACAAAACAGAATAGGTAATCAGTAATCATTTCTCTCCGCACCTTGTACATAGGTATATACATCGCAAGATACATCTTTTTTACCATCTTTTTTTCCAGGGGCTATTCATATTGAATTAGGGAAATCGACTCTTTTTTTCTCGTGGAAAGAAAAACAGCTCACGCATTCATTCTTTATACATTCACATCAGAAATCAGAAAGAGCCATTTTCTCCAGTCGTTAGCACTCTCCTCTAAAAAATGAATGAATGGAGGTAATGACTCCTCCAAAGCTCTCTGATTCTCAATTCTCATCTCCACGCATTCATTTCCACAAATGCTGATGTGTCGATTAAACCTAACTCTCATACCTAACTGAAAGAGGCTCAGATGTCAGATGCGTTTCCTCTCGCAGCTCTATTTTTCCTGGATTCCTTTCCACATTTGCACAAAACTGCAAATGTAATTCCCCACAACGAGAAAACGGCTCTGGCAGTTTCCCATTTCTGCCAGAATCATACCAGATTTCAGCTCTTTTCTCTCTTGTGTATGTAGGGACATCCTCTCTGGCATAAATGCATGCGTGGTTGAAGAGCTCGCAAAGCAATACTTTTATGATTTTTTTTTCTCCCTTCGTTTCAGAGTCAGACTCAGAATCGATTTTGCTCGCCACCACCACCACCACCACCTCTTCAGTTTCTCATGAGCCGTGAGCCAAGTAGCAGCACGAACACGACAACTGGCAACCCTCCATTCAAGAAATAACATAGAAAAAAAGTTTTGTATGTGACTTGTAAAAAAGTACTTACTTAAATAAGTTTCACATTGCACACATCCATTTCCTCTCTTGAGTTTTTGAATTGAGTTCGGAAAGAAGGGGATTTTTTTCTGGGGGAGAAAATTGAGGAAACACAAAACAAGGGAGAAAAAAATTAGCGAAAAAAGGAATCTATATTTTTTATTGAGTGAAGTGGTAATGTGCAAGTGAGTGCTCAACTGAATTACAGTTGGGCTTGAAGAATTTGTTGTTGTGAGTCTGAAGTCTAAGCTGAAGCTGTGTGTCGTGTCTGTCTTCTGCTCATCCTCACGTTATATTCTCACTCTGGAAAAAAGGTACATGATCTTGGCTCTCATCTTCAACTCAATATATCATCATTACGGCATTACGGCTTATCTCCATTTTTCCGAGGGAGGATTTTTTTTCTGTTCATCGCATCGTGTCAATGACAGGAACGGGGGAAAGATGTAGTAAATATATATAGTTGTGGGGTTCCAATGAAGAAGATTCATGCCATTGACGGTGGTGGGTGACAGTTCCCTCTGCGACGGTCGCTGTGGCTTGCATTGCAGAAGCTCGTCTCAATCCATTTTCTATTGCTTCCTTCACACATATTTAGTTCTTTGGAGAATGGGTCTGGAGTTCGCAGTGGGATTACGATTTTTCTCCGAGATACGAAGCTGAGAAAATATGGAACTGATCTTTGAGAAGGGAAAATGGGATTGCGTTAGGCAGGAAATATGTGCATATTCCTTTATTTGGCTTCCATCTGTTCCGCATCTGCGAAAATTAAGTAAGAGATAGGGATTTATTGAAGGATTTGAAATTGAAACGTCAATGAAAAAAGAGGCTTCACATCTTGATTCGTTTTTCAATTCATTCTTTCATTCTCAATTGTTTCTTGCTTTGATATGAAACGGAAAATCTGTTTTCATCTCAATCTGCTATGAGTCTTGGGAGTTTTGAAGAGCTCTTCAAATACCTTAATATGCTCAATTGAACTCATTTCGTATGCACAAAGCGTTTCCACATTTAGCATTTTGTGGAGGATCGAAGATCGACTTGACCACCCACGAGAAGAGAAATAAAGAAGAATCTGCGGAAGGGAATTAAAAATTAAGACTTTGAGGATTAGGAATAGCAGACCTCATTTTTTCGCAATAAAAATTTGCTGTTTGCTTTGAATTGTTACATTTCCTTTCTTCCCTGACGGCTGTTCTTCTTTCTTGCTTAGCGTTTGACGTTACTTTTGATTTTTTTATTATGACCATCGCAAATTTCGAAACTGTTTGTTTTTATTAATGTTGAGAACAATCAAAGTGCCAGAAACTGGCCGGAGGCTAACAATCAAAATATATGTGTGTGGCTCATGAGTCATGATTTCATTCACCTACATTCGCATACAATTTCAAATACTCCCTCTCCTTTCTTTTAGCTGGAAGCAATGAGGAATGAATGATTGTGAATGATGTATGAATACGTTGTAATGAGTCTATATTAGTGTTTTATTAATGATCCTCTGGCTCAAATTACGTTGTATGTAAGATGGGAAAAGGCACACGAAAAAGTCGGTTGTTCGTTGGCGGTGGCGGTGGCGTGTGCGTCCACCTCTGAGCATGATTGTCACTGTCATCATCATCATCGTCATTTCAAATGTCATGTCAAAAAAAATTTTGTGACTCTAATAAAGGTAATTTAATAAAGTAGTTTTTTTCCTTGTCTTTCCCGATGAAAAGTCGTAAAGGAAAATAAACAAAACAGTAGAGTGTGTGCAATACTTAGGGAATGGGGGTAATAAAGAAGCAGAAAAAAATGCCAACAATTTTTTTTCTCGTTGACAAGAAATTCTTTTTAAAAAAATATTGCTTGAAGCGGCAACTCTTATGAAAAAAAAGCAGGAAAAGAGGAAGAAAGCTGTCATTGTCATTTCCCCTAACAAAATTATGATGATGAGATGAAATGATAAATTGATTACAAAAAAATGTATACAAGCGAATGTGAATGATGACTGATCAGTTGCCGCAGGGCAAAAGAAGCATGAGAGTCATGAGTCATGACACTAATTAGGACTAATTGAGCTGTTGCTGAAAGTACAAAAAAAAACAAATCAGATCAAGAATTTTTTCTCGAAAAAAAT
Organism: Seira sanloemensis; assembly: GCA_027743915.1. Lineage (NCBI taxonomy): Eukaryota > Metazoa > Arthropoda > Collembola > Entomobryomorpha > Entomobryidae > Seira > Seira sanloemensis. The sequence goes on from JAHZMY010001151.1 coordinate 9,043, forward strand.
AACTTTTTGTCCTGCTGAATTATTCTAGCCATCTTTTGTTCCTTTTTTGGAAAGAATAAAAAAATGAAAATTAATTTGTAGATGTGACTGTGGCCGTCTCGTGCAAAACTGATGCTTTTTTCCGCGAACCCAGCATTTCCCCGAATATTTTTTTTTGGCTCATTCTTGTTTGTTTTTTTTGGCTTTTTTCCGTCCTCGTCATCATTTCAGCAAGAAACAAAAAGCCAGTTTTCTGAGAACAAAATCATGTCTCTTGATTTTGATTCATTCCCAGCTTCTTATATCTTTTGTCTTTTTTCTTCTCCTTCTTGTCTTGACAAGATAAGGGATGGGAGATGAAACAGCAGAAAAAATAATAAAAATAAAACAACTAATCCAATCAATTTCTGATTGTCACTGGGTGAATGTGAATTGTGAAAATAATGGGAAGTCATTAGTTTGGCTTGATTCAGTGAACATGAGATGAAAGTCGATGTCGGCACACACACATATGTATATTGCATATGTACTTACCTACTTTTGTATGTTCAGAATAATTTTATGTATGTACGTAGGTAGTTGTGTCTTCTGAAAAATAAAGTAGATGATGATGGTGGCCAGGTCCTGTTACTTCTGATGATTTTCCGCTAAGTAGGTTTCCCATGTGGCTCTCAAAACTCAAAGTCTCAAATTGGATGAGACAAGAAACAATGACAAATATTTTTTATTACGTAGCTGACACATAGACAAGCCAAAGTATTGGCGCCATACATTAAGGCCGCAACTACAAGGCATTTAATGCAACTTAAAAACATGTTAACACAACACGAGCAACCGTTGAGTAATTTCGACAACCGGAAGTTTCAAATTTCTGTGTTGGCTTATGCAAATTATAATAAGTTATTTTAGATTGTCTCTCTCAGCTTCGTTCATAATATTGCCTTACAGCAAGAACAGAGAGCGCTTGTTTTACACCTTTTGTGTCCGTTTCAGACTCCCGAAATGAAGGGAAAATTGTATGTATTTATGTCTTTGAATTTTAAAGTCGATTCAGCTTCGTACAGAATATTGCGGTACACTTTGGAGTAGATATTTGGCATTAATTTTACAACTTAAATACGTGCATATGTGTGCATTTCATTTTCATATCTCCAAAATAGAGGAAAAAAATTATCCTCGCTTTGCTAGGCCTTCCTTCCTCTAATTTAATTTTAGGCCGACTCATTGAGCCAGCTTCGTACATAATGTTGCATTGGCAGCCTGATTGTCTTTCTGCGAGTTGCATATGTGTACCAGTTCTTCAGAATCTCATCTCACGACATCGGAAGCCACAAAAACCGCAACTATTCCACTTATTCGTTGACTAATCATGATTTTTTTGTCTTTTCTTTCTCAATTTTACAGGGAATTTTCGCTCGACTCATTCTCACACACATTAATTGGAATCATCGTATCGGATGCTGTTGAAAAGTGGCAAAAGTCCTATTCTTTATTGCAAAACCTTAAAGTGAGAGCCCTTTGAAAAAACTATTGAAGCTGAACTTGATTTTTTAAAAAATCAAAACTCATTCCCGATGTCTAAAATGAACGGGATTCACCATTCAAATGGGAATGGGATATCGAATGGGGCTGAGGGCAGTTGCTGGGAAAAGGGGATTTGGCTGGTCGGACTTATCAACTCGCAGTCGGAAAAAGACTATGAGTCGTAACTTTGAGATCAGTGTGCAGAATGAAACTGGTGAGAAAATTATTATTATTTTGAGTTAAATCTTGGGAAGAAATGATCAATGTTTGGGTCACATTTAGAGTTGAGCATTATTTCCCGTCTAAAACGGATGTCCTAAACCCTATCTGTCTAAAAATGCCAAAAACTTCTCGAAATGGTCAAACTGTAGGATGTTATTTGTCTCATAATGCCCCAACAATTGAGTTATCTCCATCGTCTATACGACAATGACAATTGGAGTTTTTGGCAGTTTTGGACAGCTACAGGTTTTGGAAGTCCAAAATGGTATTTACCGGGGTTTTCTCGGTATTTATCCGTCTATCCCAAATTCAACCTTAGTATCAGAGCCTTCATGATAAGGTAAAAAAGGGCCTGATGATAAGTGGAGTATCACAGTGACAATATTGAAGAGAAAATTAATACTATGGGCGCGCTGAGTTTTTTTTGTATGCGATATGGTTTAGACTAAACCGTTTAGTGATAAGACGACCGTTGAAGTTGAAGTCGTTATCAATTCGAACTATGCGCGACAATGTGACATATCCGTCAATGGACTCAAAATTTCGTGAAAAATTTTAGGAAAATCTACATACATGAGCTACTTACATAATATCGCTTTACACAGCCCAGATTTTTTTTGTTCTTTAAATCTTGCGTCTTATCTATTTGCCCCTTTCGAATGCCAAATTTCCTGTACAGCTTGCATTTTAAGAATTAAAAAGTATTGTTTTTCAAAAGATAGATGAGAGTTCATTTGCCATTGCCATAATCATACTGAGTTGTGCTCTGATCACACAGACTAGGTTTTAATGGCCTGAGGCGATTTGGATACACTTGAGCAATGAGTAATATCATCTATCTAAGATCGTGGTCTAGCATCTCTTTTTTTACTCATTAGGGAAAAAATGAAAAAATGAAAGGCTTTGTATATTTCGAATTGAACTTTTTTGGTTTCAAATCCATTATATTTCTCTAAATAGCAACTACACACACAACATGTTACATCAAACTCAGACTATAGAGAATTATTATTCTAGGGAAAAAAGAGTGTCGAATGCCAAAAGGCTGTTGCTGTAAAAAGCGTTTTCCATTTCATTCTTAATTCTTTCGTTGAAAATGAGAAGGGATATAATATTTAAAGTTACTTAACTTATATCGAAGCGAAGTCTCGTCTTATCCAATTTCTTCTTATCGCGAGTCATAATCATGAATCATGATACAATCAAACTTATTGACCAGTGGTCACTGTACTCAAAGAAG
>JAHZMY010001152.1:0-11630 GCA_027743915.1 Seira sanloemensis
AGAATTCAGAAACAATGCAATGTGCTATAGTCAAAAGCTCTACGCTTTCTTTTCTTGATTTCTTATAAATGAAGTTTATAATTGAAAGGAATTCGTTGCTCTTTTCGATATGATTAATATGTAAACACTACAACTTAAATAGCAAATTTCAAGGACCACAAAGAACGTACTACATAGGTATGTCTTTGATCTTTGGGTGAATTCAGTGCATCATTGCATTTCCCCGCCCGATTCGCAAAAATACATGAAGGTGAACCTACCCTCAGACATCAACTGTCACGTCTTGTCTCCAATATGTGTAGAAAGAATAATTCATTCTTCATCCTTGCTAAGAAAAATAGGATGGAATGCTAAGCCCCACGTAGACGACACCATAAAGAAAATTTATCCGGGCCATTAAAACAAAATGACTCATCCGCCATCGCGAACTTCAAGTTTCACTATTGCAGATCACTCTCGCTCTCTCAAAAAATGTGAAGACTTACTTTTAGAAGGGTAAGAAAATCGTCAACAAGTTATTCGGCAGAAGGAAGCCAAGACTCACGGAGGACATGTTGTTGGGTTTATTAAGCGCATAAAAACGCACAAAATATTGAAATCTCTGCATTTCCTTTACTAATTTCTATTCATCATCATATCTCCAAAAAATGATACAGTTTTTTTTCGTAAATATTACACATATATTACAAGCTAGTAATTACACAGTAATCTCGTACAACCTTCACATAATTAAATAGTGTGGAACCAGTGGAAAACATTTGGACGGGTGTCAAATATTTTCTTGAGATACATTCCAGTGGTGTATCGTCGTCGTAAAACACGGTGCACTTTTGTGTGTGACCAAATCTGATTACCAACACCAAAGCACCTAGTATTCATAACATATATATCTGCTCCAAGCATTGTCCGTCCTCAATTATAATTAATTTCCTTGTATATTATATGATGAGGTACAATGCTGCAAAACTACGACTCTAGAGTAACGACGTCGGGTAGAGGGCAAAACCAACAAAAAACAAGTAAGTACCTCTTTCCTAACATTTAATATATTTTTTTCTCAGAAGACGTTTTACACATCTTCTTGTAAGCAGAAATTTTGTGTCATCCCACATCATCAGTTAAACTAGACTACAATTTGTCAAGTTGTCTTCTAACAATACACACACAACAATCATTCTGAACGAAGAGAAATAACATCCATTCATTTTTAAGAAGGCCTTTGGTTCATCATCAATTCTCAACTCCCAGAATCGGCGAGCCAAGTGACATATCTATCACAGACAATTAAAATGCAGTTTTTTTACGACCGGACAAATTTACAAGTGGAATTACTGCATCATTTTTTACTACCTTGTATTACATATAATGTTAAAATACTATAAACTCAGAAAATTGACTGTAACAAAATCATGCATAATTAACGACAATCGAGTTAGAATTTGAATGGTATACTTCCCAACAGAATACTAATATTGATCTCGAAACTAGTAACAGATATATATTTTTTTTGAAAATTAAGTTTTAAAAAAAGTCAACATGTGAGGCAACCAGTGAAACCGTGATGTTATCAAAAATCAATATCATCGTTACAATATTTTATGCTTATTTATTCTGAATATGAACATCCTGAGTTATAACAATCGCAGATATCAAAAAGGTATAGAGTTGTAATTTACGCAAGTGGTATTTCTAACTACTTTTGTGGTTTACTTTTGATACCTCTAAAAACATGATACTTCAATGACATTTGATTTAGGCGACTACACATACTTTTGCACACATGTAAATATGTATGCAAATATCAAACTCACCTCTTTTGTGTGGCTTATCACGTTCAGATCAGTTACAGCATAGCCAGATTTAAATGTTTAAGGAATGCATGGCCAAAATTTACTTCATAAATGACATTTCCAAGATAAAGATATGTAGCAAAGCAAGACAACCCAGTAAAAGGTATGAATCTACAAATATTACGTTCGAAAATGTCCCGTTTTTGCAAATGAGAGCTTCATAACATTTTTTGATTGCATTGTAAATTGTACCCAAAATGGGAAAACTCCGGAAAAAGGGAAAACTCCGGAAAACACTAACGAAAATTTGACCGGGACTTTATGTATGAAAAAGCAAAAGTTGGCTTGTAAATCTAAATGAAACAAGAAAATGACAATTTTACAGATTTATAGTATTTCCAAAATTCGAGCATAAAGTAGCAGACAGATTGGGACTGAATTCTCACAACTCCTTTCAAAACTTGCAAAAAATTACACAAATCTGAAATTCGCAGAACACATTTGGAGATAATGTAGGTATTAAAAGATGTATATCTAGATACGTATGCAGTTTAGAGCCCCAAACCAATTCAATCTAAAGCAGGGCGTGTCTACATGAATAGATAAATTCAGTTAATTGTACGCCATCCTATCGAAACATACTTTTGTTTGATAAACATAACTATTGTCTTAAAACATTCATTACCAATATATATTATCTTGACAAAAAAAATTGCAAAATGAATGATGAAAACGAATGTCTTGATTTTTGTACGCTCAATAAAACCCTGTTATTTATGTTCACTCAAAATTACTTATCATTTTGACCGAGAACGTAGATTATAATGTTTTGGCAACATTGGCGGAGTTCTGCAAGTTTCAGAGAATTCGTAATTTAAATTACTTAGTTTTCGAATACCCAGTTTCACCCCCCTTCATTTTAAACATTTTTTCGTTGTGTTTCTTTCAAGTCTAGGCAAACTGCAAACATGACTTTTCAAGTGCATGCCTAGTACATACATTATGTACAACATCTATTCATACCATACAGGTTATGAATCATGATTATGGCTCATGCTGCTATGCTGCATGAATTCCAAAATCAGCACGGTAACGGCAATCTATCAAATTGTCATTGTCTACAACCGTTTCCATCTTTTTCCATTAACATTGAAAAGCGGTATGCCTTAACTGATCTGAAAGTGACAATACTAAAGTATTTGATTACCCCCAACACTCCGAGACCTTTAACAACAAATGACAAAGTCAAAATAAATAAGTAATAGGTACTCAGTACAAAACTCATTTGTCCGGACTCATACTTGAGATCCATAAAAATGGAGTCTTCAAATTGTGCACAATTAAATGTACATACAACTTTGTTCTACTTTTGCAAATTGTAGCTATAAATAACATACCTCAAGAACAAAAACGGTGTACCGTTTCTTTAAAGAGTTAAACATTATATAATAGCTACCTTCTCACGACAACAGAAAAATGAAACAAAAAATAATACAAGTGAATTGAACTTCAAAATAGTATTAGACTTCTTTTGTTGATATGGTCACGTATTTAAAAAAAATTAAAGCACCAACTGTACGATATAAAAACTGATGATGTTAAACTTACTTGATTTGCTACGCAGGCAGATAAAAATAAGCAAGACAAAGAAAGTGGAAACGAGCTACATATTCTCAAATCAATGACTTTGAATAGCAGGTTAAGGCACTTTCAGTGACCACTTTTGAATACACTTATTTTTTAGTTGACTGACAAATGCGAATGACTTGATTTCACCCCTCGTTTCTCCTACTTAAACAGAACAGATAGGGTAGTTTGCGACACATAATCGAAGCAAATAAAATAGAAGGAATGCTATCTGCTAAGCGTCACTACATTATCTCAACTAGCGCTAAAACAATAAAAATACGAGACAAAATGACGACATTAAAAAGCATTTAAATTATGTACATTAATTGCGCTCTGCATGCTGAGGTACGTAAAACGTTAGCGAACAACGCTTCTCAAAACTAGACATAAGCAGCAAAACGACTGACACGAGCGTACAAGTAATCAAGGGAAATGAAGTCATAAAGTGTCGATTAAAAGCACAATACATACTTAATTCTCGCAATGAAAAGTTATTTTTGAACCTTGCTCTTACGTCAAGGGCACCAATAATAATCTGTAACAAAATCGCACGCGACGTTACGTCAACAAGTGAAAAGAATCTATGGCAAAAAGATGGACGATACAGGACACAGAAAGCGGTGAAAGTAGGAGTAAGAAATTGAAGTTGATGAATACAAAATATCTACATGGCAATATTTTCGAAAGAATTCGGAAAGTACGAATGAAGCAGATGACAATGAAATATCGACATAGTTGAGTAAGGAAAGGAAGAATCATAATAATCATAAGAATATGTAGTGATACGCATTAGAAGGATACTTACAGTAAGGATAGATATTTAAAACAAGACTTTTAAAAAATAGAATGTCTTAAAGTCTACACATTATCCACCTAAAGCTAGATTGATCATTACCCGACCTACAGCCAGGTGGAAGAGAGTAGACGAAATGAACATGACATGAAGAAGGGCAATCCTGAGCAAATCGAGGTGGAGAGTCTTGCCACTAGTCGCCTTGATCTCATCCTCATTCATTGCATCGTAAACGCAGTCAGGTCTATTGAATTTCTTTTGATGCTCATTGACTTTTAAAACAGTTTTTATTTCAGTTGACGTTGAGTTTGATCGGATGTCAGCATCAATCTGAGGAGGCGGCTTCGTTGGAGCCCTGTCGACAACATCACCTGCAGCTTCGTTAGAGTTGGTAATCTCACCGTCTGATTCGATACCCTCGTCCTTGTCTGAACAGTTATTAATGTCGAGTTTGCGGAATTCGGGGTTCCACATGCCGGTTCTGTAGTAGTGGCCCAGCATATTGTTCTTCTCTATGTAAATTCTGTACAACCATGATTGCATCAGCTCAGGTTGATCGTAGGGAACCTGGTTATACATAATAATTAAAAAGGCGTGAATTCATTAATGGCTGTTTCCCGAAAACTAGACTCTGTAAAAAGTGGGCATACCTCGTTGATAGGGTAGATTTTGTAGTGCATACGGACTTTGCAAGGAGGAACGTAGCCAGTAATCACAGCACCCAAGTCCAACGGGCCACCCTTGGGATAGGCAATCGTCATATCGATAATATACTTTAAGTGGCCAGCTCTGTTTGTATCACCATCGCCAAACCCTGTATGAAATGTAAGACTTGGGATGTAGGGAGATGGTTAATGAATAAAGTACTAGCTGTCAACTCTTTATCGATTCAATTGCTTAAAAATGAAACGGGTCTCATACCAGATCCAGTTTTGGGGCCAGAACTGTCTGAAGTTTTGCAAAGCGAGTTAATTATTGTCTGAAGAGCGCCCATACGAGGAAGCGTCACATAATCAAGGTTGGGCAGCTTCATCTTCTCCGCATATCTACATGAACAAAATCAATTACATCATTTTATGTAAGTACAGTTAACTGATGATAACTCCTAGTGTATGAAGTAGCCCTCCTATTTTGTCGAGCGTAAGTATGGAAAGAAGTGTTATTAAATATAAGTACCGTTTACTAGCGTCTTTCCGCTTACGCAGGAATCCCCCTTCGGGAAATAGGACCAGCCATTTTCGTTTGCGGGGTGAAAACTTTGATGCCAAAAACTTTTCAAGATCTCTAAGACGAAGCATCTCGGCGAGTTCGCCCCTGTTCGATATTCAAAGAGTTAGCATCAATCATCACTTGCATTAATTGGGGTTACAAACAAGTTGCTGTGTGATTAAATACCGCATTAATGAAAAAGTCGCCATGTAGGGTGGACACAATTCCGAAATTAGTGTACTGGAATACCGCGTCCATAATCCAATTCAGCTTCGGTAATAAGCCATCTCGGGCACAAAAGGCGTACATTAGAAGAGGTACATCACTAGTCGATTGATGATTAACGAGAACCAACGTTTCATCATTTAATAGGTTCTCGATTGAATCTCCAGTCTCAACAACTGAAATTGACATATAAATTTGAAATGCACGATGTGATGAAAATCTTCAAATGTCCATTAAACTTACGCAAGAATACGGTATGTACAACGAAACATTCTTTTTAACCTGAAATTTAGGGGAAAAATGAGTTATTATTAAAGTTTCATACAAAGATACTTTAAAATGTGTTCTAAAACTATTTGAAAAAATACTAACCTGGCGGTATCCATTTCTCTCTTAAATCTACCAGTCGAAACTCAACAACGATAAGAAGTACTAATTAAACGTTTCCAGAACTGGCATCGGCTTCTCACAATTCATCCAAAAACGTTGACTCGTCGTGAATTCCTTCAAAAATTTCCGCATACTCCCTTCCCACCGCGTTAAATCATCTACAGATCATATAACAAGAAAACTTTCATCAGCTCAAACTCACAATCAGAGTAATGACACGTAGAACACAATAATTGATCTCGCTATTTAGCAAATGTCAAATGCTCAAGTTGCCCAATCATTCCTGCCTGGAGACGCAGTTGCCCTTTTTACTAAAACCCTCCCAAAACCATGAATGGGCTATATCATACGAGCCACCCCAAACTACAAATGTTATCTACCTGCATGATGTCCTACCAAAAAAATCGTCTATCGCAAATGGAAACATTCACATCCAGCTTTTAAGCAACAATTTTCACTTTCAAGAAGTTTTGCATACACGCTTTGGCAATAATTAGAACGACCAGAGAGAAAAAAAAACTAAATACTTGTGAAAAAGAAATGTGATGAGATGATCTCATCAAGCTCTCACAAACAACCTACGACTTGTAATAATTTGTACAGAACTTTACATACACCTAATCAATAAAGTTTAAATCACCCAAGTTGAAGGCAGAGGATGAATGATAACTGCGAGCTATAATAACAAAACTGCCTCTATCGATCGACTCTGCCGTCGTAGTAGACTATCACAATGTGCCTAATCTCATCGTAAGACAAGAGCTCTCCTCTGCTTCTCTGATCAGCCTAACCCAAACAGTTGACATAATGTATTAAACTTTATTCCTCATTAAATCCTGAATGATGATGACTCTCGTAAGCGATATGACGACCATTAACCCTTTCCCTAATCTGTTCATCTATACAAGTTTCACTCTAAACCCTCTGTTGAGAAACGTAAACAAGATAGATCAACTCAAGAAGTAAAAACCTCTCTTTGTATTTATGTATGTCCCATAAATCTTTGTGACAGGTCACTCGTATATGTATATCAATTAAAACCACCATTTTCAGAGACTTTCCAGCCACCACCAGCACATTCTCAATGAAAATAAATAATGGCTCTTTTAATAGTTACGTAATTACTACGGCTTCACTAAAGCGTACCTTGCAGATTGCCAACAGAACCTTTCAACAGTTTTCACCCCACAAACTTTTTACTCGGCTTATTAGACTGTTGTGGCATTACAGTTAAATTGGGAAATTGGTAATTTTGACTCAAATTTCCACACTTTCTGTAAAATAATGCCTTCCTCCCTCCTATTTATTTATCCATATGATCCAGTAAAATGCACACACAATACTTTGGACCTTTTTTTCGTTTTTAGGCATCATCACTTCAGTTCACATTACATGGACAGAGCAAGTTCTCCATTCTCCATTGAAGGAAGCATGGTAGAGTGGTCATTCTCTCGCAAAACACTCAATTCGCTCCGTCCACCTTCAATCTAATCAGTCTCTCTACTCACTCACAAACTTCTCGTCCGTTCGCTCAACAATCTTTTTTTTTCCTGCACTTCAACTCGACAAACTCCAAAAGACGTCCTTGAATAATTTTTGCAGCGGCGTGAGCGAAACAGTTTTTCTTTCATTCGTACGAGCTGTCCAACTGCAATCCAACTTCCTTTTGCGATGCGTCGAGCGAAGAAGAAGCGTTAAGTATATACGGCGAGAACAAGAAAATGCTAGAGAAACAAGTTGCTTTAATCACGGAGGCGAGCAAGAATAATAATATATAACAAGGAATTTATAGATCACAAGAAGAGCAGCAGCAGCAGCCTCACTGACTCACAGTTGAACTTGACTATGACCGCGACATTTTAGCATTATTGCATTGTTAGCTAACTTCCCAAATTACTTGACTATTCCGAAGCCATATTCATCGTCGTTGTTGGAGTGAAGGATTTTTGCGAAGAAAAAATAATTAATCGACAACCAAGCCGGCCTACAAGATTCTCATGGTACACGCTACAGTGCACATTGCCTTAGCAAAAATATATATGGATACACGACAGTAAGCAAGGAGAAGAATCCTTTTTGATGTTATCACGTGAATCTCTTATCTTTCAATATTGATTACATATTATTGTGGAACTAGTCATGCTCACGTAATGTGATTCAACTTTAAAATTTGGGAGTAGTACTACATAATAATGAGCATGTTTTTTGTTCCACATCTTTAGTTTCCCATCGGCCTTCCCTTTTCCAAATTTCTTCCCAAATTATTTCCTCTGCCAATATAATTTATGTTAAATAGCGACAGGCTTGCGAAATATTGCACAATCTCTTCCAAAATACTTTGTATGTTAATTGTTTCAACTTAAGGCTCAGTTTTGTGTATTTTTTTCTCACTCTCTTCTCTTCGAGGGGAATGCGAAGAATGGTAGTTGTTGTAAGCAAACACCTACAAGACACGAGAATGATAATGATTATTATGATGTAAGTCGCAGGGCAGCTTTTCTCTTCCTTTTTTTGCAAGTTACAAGATTAAATTGGGAACATGTCCAAGAAGACAATCAATAATGACTTACAGCTCAAAACTGTGTAGACAAAAAAAAAGTTCCTTCCCGTCGCTCTTGGTAATTATTATTGGACTGTTTGACAGGAAGGAAGTTTCTCGCACTTTGAAATAAACTACGTGGCGTTTACTGCTCTCACTTTTTACAAAATAAGATTTACACTGCACCCACTTTTGGAAACAACGAGCATGAAGCCAACTCGCCTTATTGAGCTGATGAAGTTGATCGAAACGATCTAATATAATGTAATGCAATCCAGGAGAGAGGATGAAGGCGAAAATCTTGTGGAAAGAGATGCAAAAAAGTTTAGAGGAAAAAAAATCCTGCTGTGCGGTATTAGTCAAGCCTTACCTTCTGAACCAAGTTGTGCCTACTGCCGACAAGCAGACATTTTTTGGTATTGTCCTCGTTTTTTCATAGGAGAAAGCTATAACACGTATTTTTTTCTCTCTTTCTATCCGTGTTGGCCTAAAATGTACGAGAGCTTATTAAATGCTCTATTATCGCTTTTCACAGAGAGAGAGAGAGAGAGAGATATGGACTAAAAAGCCGTTTTTATCGTTCACCCTATTTAATTTCATTCGAAGCACTTTACAGGCGGGCCGAATCAGCAGAGAAAATTAATCTAGCCAGGTCCATTAAAATGTATTATTATCATTCCGTGTTTCAAGGTTTGTTTGTCACATCAATAATACACTTAAGTAGAAAGGAGACTCACGTGAAGTAAAAAAAGAAATTGGCAAATAGTTTTTTCCCCTTTGCGAATACAAAAAGCGACAGAGCAGAAAAAAAATATTATGCCAAAGAAGGAAGTGGAGACCTTAACAGCTCTCGTGTGCTTTTGGGTAGCTCTCGCAGTACGCATTCCTCCCTTGCGATGTGATCAGTTAAACGGGGAAGGAAATTAAGGATTGCTTTACAGTTAGCCTGAGAGACATGGAGGTAAGCAAATGGGAGCATGTGCCAGCAGAAAATGCTCGAGTTTCTTTGTAGATAAATACATGACAAAGACAAAAAGTTGATGATGATGGCTAACTTTGGATATAGCGTTTTGAGAGTGCTCGATGTTTCGACACGCCGCTTTCTTCTTTGTCTGCTTTTCTTTGTCTAGGCCAATTGGTTTCACGCAATAAAAACATGATACATAATTTTATTACTTTATCCGTTACATGCAGCTAAAACCGTCATTTGTGTGCCATTCAAAAATTGTCTTTTTGGGACAGGACTGCGAACTGTTGTGTGTGAACTACTCAGGCTTAGTTGCATTCCTTTCTGAAAACACATGGGTAAATACGCATTTCCTATTGTTTTTAATGTGTAGTTGCAGAGGATAATTGGATTTTGTGAGTTCCTCTGGTCACGAAATGGCACGACGCTTTATGTCGCTAATGTCAGGATGATACACAGTCCCGAGAAACTCATTGTCTCAGCAATTCTGTGCATGAAGCTGAGTCAACCCAATTAGTAAAAAAAGTGCATACACGGTACTGTGGTCAACGAGCACGAAATTCACAAATCTCACCAACAAACTTTTGTCATGTCGAAAGAATACCTGAAGCAATGTTGGGTCAATGTCATAATGTAATTCAGGGAGCTAGCTTACTTGGCGTGGGAATCTTCACAGTCATGACTCATGAATAATAAAGCATATGTACAAGTTCGGAGAAAACATATCATTCATTCAAACATATTGCCTGGCTAAATTTATTGATGCATATTATAAGTGTTGGATTCTAGAAGATATTTAGGACTGCCAATTTTCTTTATTCCTTTTAGAATTGTCACCGTCAGAAAATGAATTTAAAGATGGATTCAGGATCAATCTAAACGATACATGCAATGTATGTAAATCCTACCACATAAATTGATTCATACACACCTTTGTGCAATACTTTAAAGGTGATTGAAAAAATTAAGGATTCAAGCTTTGTGCGAAGACGATTGGAGGCCAGAGAGATAATATCAAGCATAATGTTGTCTAGGTTTTCATGCCATGGTATGAGTTTGCATACGAGCGGGGACTTCCAAACTGTCGTCCATTCGTCCGCTCTCTCTCTCTCTCTCTCTCTCCATATATCTCTCTCTCTGTCCGGGTAGAGAAAGTTCGGGTGAGTGAATGTGAATGGCAATGGCAATGTCATGTAATCAAGTAATGAACTAACAATATTGGTTGAAATTTATAGTTAATGTTTGTGCTGAATTATGCATTTCAACATCTTCAAGCAATATTACATGACACTATTGATTGACATTCAATGGTCATCCTACCTTTATAATACCTTTTATTCCTTTGTGTGTAAAACGACGGTTTTCCACTGGAATTTTCAAGTCCGGTCTTAGGCATACACATTTTTCCTCCTAATCAGTACGTATTTATCTGCATGACATGGACGTGTAGAGAAATGTAATTCAATTTTGTGAAGCAGGTTGTACAACACAGCTATTAGCAAAATGTTGTGCTCGTGTTGACAGGTGATAATTAATTTATATTAATATGCTTACTAAAGCAAATTACATCTGACATTCCATTTATTCCAACCAGGCCCATTTTTCTCGCCGCAGCAAAAGCACGTGTGTCGGCATTTTCCTTTTTAGGAAATACTTACCTGTATACGACATACGCCAATTCATGTGAATATGAAATGACAATGTTGTCCATCAATAATATTATGAAGCATTCTCGTTTTTCAAGTAGTATTCAAGAAAAAGGGTTTTCCATGTCATGGTCATGAGTCACTTCGTTTGGCTGCAGTTGCCTAAAGGTTTTCTTCGTCCCCTGAAACTGCTACAATGTGTGGTTCGGCCGTTGTCCCCGTGCATTATGCAATCACTAACAACGCGAGTTGCAGACGAGACAGTTTGTGCAAATTTCTGTAGTCGATATTTTTGGATAAGTAAATCCACTTGCTTCTTAGCTTCATTATTTTTCTGTTCGACAGGGAGTGTACGTACTGTGGTGTAGACGACTAGCCGATTTTTTGAATGATGGTTTGACGAGCCAATTTCAATATATTATAATTATATGGATAATGATGA
>JAHZMY010001153.1:0-17858 GCA_027743915.1 Seira sanloemensis
TGTATGGCAACTTCTATGCGGGGCTCATGATTCACCAGACAAGGCCAAGTATGCGGACTACATCAAGGCCACATCTGCTTGTGAAAAGGTAATTTACCTAATGCCATGGACCAACGTTAATCATGAATGAGTGTAGTAGATTTTGTATTATAATAAGGTTTAAAAAAATGAGTTAAAGAAGCTACCGTGTAAGAAACTTCTAACTCAAAATTTATAGCTCTGCTTATACCTAGATTACGTATGTTAAAACCGCCAATAGATTGTCCTTATCGATACTTGGAATAGTTAAACATATTTTAGTGAAAGTCCTTAGTCAATATGATATGTCAATTAAAAACTATAAGGTTTTAGCTGGTCAGTCGTCATTGTTTGTATACTTATTTTATTTTCAAAGGTAATCCGACGAGACATTGCCAGAACATATCCCGAGCACGACTTCTTCAAGGAGAAAGACGGTCTCGGCCAAGAATCTCTATTTAATGTGATGAAAGCCTATTCACTCCATGGTAAGCTATTTAAATGCATACTAATGTAATTTAGTAAAAAAAAACTCGAACATTTGATTACATACATTTGTGGTTAATGGTGTAAAATATGACATTCATGCCATTTATTTTTCCGTTAGATCGAGAGGTTGGCTACTGCCAAGGTTCCGCATTCATCGTTGGCCTTCTCCTCATGCAAATGCCTGAAGAAGAGGCATTCGCAGTCCTTGTCAAATTGATGCAAGTGAGTGTGAAAAACTTGAGCATTTTATCCCATAAATATGAAGCTTGAATACCTAATCAAATCATCGTATAAAGAACGCGAAAAAAATTATGAATGGCATGTCGACAAAAAGAGATTTTCAAGTGACGGGAGCATGGAGTGAAACATGGCATGAAAAAAGTACACGTTTCTCTTTCTTTATGCTACTTGCCACATTCCCCCTGCCTCCTACGATAACGAAAAGTAGAACTGGAATAATATAATGTGAAATAGAGGCATATGTGGGGAGCAACTTTTTATTCCCCAAATCCTTTTGAATTTACCCAAAAGGATCAATATGGAAATGAAATGGTGAAAATTGCAAAGTTTCACATCTTTTTTCTTTCTTTCCTTTGCAGGACTACCGACTGAGAGAAATGTTCAAGCCGTCAATGGCAGAACTTGGAATTTGTATGTATCAACTGGAAATATGTGTTCAGGTGTGTGAAATGTTCCGCCATAAAAAATGTATATTTTCTTCCTGTATGCATACATTCCCTTATCAAAAACTCTTAGCTAGATACTTTCAGCAAAAAAAACTTGTTTCGTTTTTAATATGATCGTAATGTTCATTCTCGTATACATATGTAGTTTTGCATAATGATAAGTATATGCAGCTTATACGGATTTATAACCCATTTGCTCTATTTGGCTGGCTATATGAGACTACCTCCACCGAAATAATTCTTTTCTTGGAAGATTTTTTTCCCTTTGAGTCCTTTTCATCTTCTCATGTATGTATTTGTTTTTCCAATTACACAGGAGCAATATCCTGAGCTCCATGTTCACTTTACGTCTCAAGGAATAAAAAATGTATATTTTCTTCCTGTATGCATACATTCCCTTATCAAAAACTCTTAGCTAGATACTTTCAGCAAAAAAAAACTTGTTTCGTTTTTAACATGATCGTGATGTTCATTCTCGTATACATATGTAGTTTTGCATAATGATAAGTATATGCACTTTATACGGATTTATAACCCATTTGCTCCATTTGGCTGGCTATATGAGACCACCTCCACCGAAATAATTCTTTTCTTGGAAGAATTTTTTCCCTTTGAGTCCTTTTCATCTTCTCATGTATGTATTTGTTTTTCCAATTACACAGGAGCAATATCCTGAGCTCCATGTTCACTTTACGTCTCAAGGATTCCACACAAGTGAGTTATAATGTTAATAATAAACATTTACATTAATATGCTCAGGCTGAATTATTATAATGAAGCGTTAAACACGTCACTTTCTCCATTTGCGCCGGTTAGGTATGTACGCCTCCTCCTGGTTCCTTACGATTTTCACAACGAGTCTTCCACTTGCTGTCGCGTCACGAATTATGGACGTCTTTTTAATGGATGGGATTGAAGTCGTGTTTCGCATCGCACTGGCCATACTCTCCATGGCCAAGAATGAACTACTTTCCCTCGATATGGAAGGAATGCTCAAGGTGAGAAAGTCGAAATACACATCTCTTATTTTCTGGCTTGCTTTCTAAACTTCAATTCGTAAGCACTTTCCTTTGAATTTTTGGTCGGATTCACCACGTATTAAAGTTATTTTACTTACATGTGGTCCCGTTTCAAACTGTTCCCATTTCGAACTTTTTCCTCTGTTCCACCTTTTCCTGGTAGATTCTTTTTTGTACAAGGAGAGAATGTCAGTGGAGGTGTGCTTCTTTCCTTGATTCATCTCCTTTGATAAGTTTTCCATGTAGCCGCATGTTCCCAATAGTGCTCGAAAAAACTCATTAATGCATTATTAAAAGAACATTTTCTCCTGTTCGTCTTTCCCCTTTCCTTTTTCCTTCCTTAATTTTTAAAGGTGATGTTTAACATGATGACGGTGGCGGTGATCATCGGCAAGATTATGTAGACTGCCGATGACAGAAAACAACTGAAAGCCGGATGTTTCAGTCCTCCTTTCCTTCGGAATTATGGAAATGATGACGGTGGCGGTGATCATCGGCAAGATTATGTAGACTGCCGATGACAGAAAACAACTGAAAGCCGGATGTTTCAGTCCTCCTTTCCTTCGGAATTACGGAATCGAAACGCGAAAAAAAATGTTTTCTTTCCCAACTGGTGTAAATGAATATTAAAATGCGTGGTCGTATCGTAGTAGCCAACCAAAGCCCTATAGTCTCCGGTTCTACGTCCCATCCCAAAATATCCCTCAGTTGTGACCTGGATCACTTACCGTGCATCTACCTTTTCCTCTTTCGATCGGGCAAACGTGGCCTACCTTTATAAACGAAGTCTTTATGACTCGCACTTACTCCTTTATATATCTTATTCATTCCCGGGCATCCTGCTGAGTCTGGCTTTTTTTGCTTTGAATGCAACACCATCATCTCGATTCCTATCATCATCGTCATCTGCAAACAACTTTATTTTAGGGAATAAAAAGAGGGATAAAATAAATGGAAAAAGTTTCTTTTCCATTTTTCTTGTTTCCTATTTTTGGTTTAGTCTTGAAATAAATGATGATTTTTTCTATATTAAGTTCTCTCTATGATTTTTTCCCTTCGTTACAGTACTTGCAAAAGGAGTTACCACCCCAGATCGAAGCAGACCCGGAAAATTTGTTTTCAGCAGCATTCAACGTAAAGTATAATGCAAAAAAGATGAAGAAGCTGGAGAAAGACTACGCAGCGATGAAGACTAAAGAGCAGGAAGAGATGGTAGAGTTGAGGGTGAGTTTCTCATTTTCTTCCCATATTCATTCATTTTTCACGTGCATGGCCTAAAATACACCTGAATTCACATGTAAATCTAATGCTTCTCTTCTTCTTATGAGAGGAGTTAGAGAAAACGAACATGGGAGAAAAAAATAATGAATAAAACCAAATGAAAAAGTTTCGCTCTTAATTTCATGAAAAAACTGCTATTCTTTCCTCATATTTTATATCTCGTGTGGTGTTTTACTGGGTTTCACACTTTATGTATTTTTTATTACATTGTATTCCCCAAATGTAGAGACTGAGAACGGAGAACAAGCTGCTAAAACAGAGGATCGAGGTTCTCGAGTCAGAGTCTTCAGAGCTCGCAAATAAGCTGATTCAGGGTCAAGTCGGCAGGGCTGAAGAAGTGGAGAATACGTTCGCTCTGAAACGTGAGCTTGCCGCTGTGCGACAACACTATCTAGAGGCAATGAAACAGCTTGAAAATGTCACACAACAGTATCAACATCTTCTTTTGGTGCTTGATGAAACGGTAAAATATAAAATACGAATTTATGATCCATTTTTAGGCATAACAATAACGATAAAAGTTTTGCGATCAGTTTGTATGCTCAAACTTATTGTACAGTACATATAGATATATGTAGTATGTTACTGCAATATAAATCGTGATTGAGAATGATCCAAGAATGGAAAAGGGGATTTTGCTCTGAGAATAAAGTTATGAAAAATATAGCCATTGGCTGTGTGGAATGTGGACCCCGTTATATTGATGTATCGAGAGGAAATTGAATTGCATGAGTTTTTCTTCTCGATATCTCCAACAGAACTCAACGAAGCAAACCTCAATGGACGAAATCTCGCTGAAATCCGAGCTACTCAAGCAAAAGGAAGAGCTGATCCAATGCCTTCAAAATGAATTGGTTGAAGTGAGACTCCAGGAGGCTGAGAATGCGGTGATCATGTCGGATCTTCGGAGTCGAATTCAAGAGCTTGAAGAAGAGAAAAAGAAGCTGAGAGAAATCTGCTGTTGACAACTCGGTGGCCCATTTACAAGTATGGGCGACAAGATTTTTTTATAGAATACTAGAGAATCCTTTTTAATGCATATACATAAAATAGTATACTTTTATCCATTGTACCGAGTTGACACAGCGTGAAATTTATATCCGGTTTCTCCCCTGATACTTTTTTTTATAGGAGGAACTGATTGCTGTGAAGCTGCGCGAAGCAGAAGCCTCTTTATCCTTGAAAGACCTTAGACAAAAAGTGGCAGACCTGACCACACAGTGGCAAAAACACCTCCAGGAGCAAGAGGATGCCAACACAGAGAAGAAAGGAACTGCAACGCCTTTGGGTAATCTCTTTACTTCAAGTCGACAGGAAGTCCAGAGGCTGGAGGAGGAGGTGATGACTCTCAAGCTCAGAGAAATGCATACCATTATAGAACTTAAGGAACATAGACTGAAAATTATGGAGCTGGAAACGCAGGTAAAGTGATTGGTCACACGGGGCAAAACTTTCTCCTCTTATTATTATTGTTGCTCACCACAAGTTTTGCGTACTGATGAAAAATGTGCTTTATGATTACGTAGGTGCAAGTCACGACAAATCAGTTGAAAAGGCAAGAGGACGAAAGTCGGCGGCTAAAGGAAGACTTGGACACATCTTTCACCTCAAACAAGGACTTACAGTCGAAACTCAAGGATGAAAGAAGACGATACAGTGACCTGGAGTCGAAGCTTAAAGAGGATTCTGTACATGCTCGAATCAAGGATGCGGAAAAAAAGCCAGGTATTTTTGCCAGCCGAACATTCCTACACACACATACATATATGTATAAAGATGGCTTGGTTCACTTCACCTAACAAACATAAATCACACTTTATTTCTACTTTTTTGTTCCAATCTCTTCTGAAATCCGATTTCTTTTTTTCTTGCTTCCAGCGAATGTTTGATTTGTCACAAGTCATCTCAGCACTCCAGCTAAAGAACCAAGAGCTGATGGCGGAGAAGGAGATGATGAGTGGGCGATGCGTGTCCTCATCCAGTGAAAGTAACGGACGACAAGCTTGATTCCGAGTCTGATACCCAGGAAAGAATCAAGGAACTTCAGGACACTATCGCAACCCTCACAGTCCAGCTGGAAAGTCTGAAGGAGCAGAGCCAGCAAAGTGCTACGACGAAATCCACCTCCGGAGCTGGGGCAATTGGAGAGGGCTCCCCTACAACTAATGGGTCCAATGACACCAATGGTAGCAGTAGTAGTAATAATAATATAGACGCAGGTTCACCAAGCAGCAACAACATTGTCAATGGAGTAGAGTCAGAGCCATAATAGTAGAAATTGAGGTAGTTAATATAGCGTAAAGTCGTTACTGCTGCATCATAATAACACATCATCAGCACAAAAAAGTACCTTACAAAATGTTATCCTCAGTTTGCACCAAATAATTCACATTTATAATCTCACTCGTCCTAACCCTTTCCCGAATACCTGACTTGAAGAACTTTCCCCCAAGAAGAAAGTAATCTTTTAGTTTACATTTTTTGAAATTACTGGAAAAGTAATAACAATCAACGGCGGGGAAAGTTTATAACCTCACTTCAAATACCAACATATACCGGTACATTCAGTAAACTGTTCTATGCAAACACCTGCTGTATTTTAATTTAATCCACTACTTTCACCAACAAACCCTCCTCTGAACACACAGTGTGTGTCTGCATGCTCTCAACAGCATGCAGGATGATAATCTCTCAGAATGTATTTAACAAGCTTTTTTTAAGTCCAAAACCTGCAAGTAACTACATAAAACCTAATTCTGTGAGTGAATGCGAATCTTGCTCGCATTAATTACTACTACTGCAAAATCTTCTAGTTGGATTGCAACACACCAATATTTGCGAGGAAGTGACGAAAGATTACCTACTACACCAGTGGCTCCAGACTTCCTTTCCGTAGGCTCTGGGGCAACTTGATAAAAAGCTGGATTGAAGGACAAAGTTGACGTACTAGCCATGTTTTATGTTTGTGATTGGTGCAGTTAAAAATAAAATACTAATTTTCATACAAAATATTTCATGTATAAAGGCACATTACCAGCATAGCAGCAGCAGCAGCGTTTGAAAGTATTTTATAGGTTCTAAATCTATTCAATGGATCTAATTACGATATAAGCGTGTATCGCAAAACAATAACTTTAGTGTAAGTATATAATTATAGTTGTCAGATCTGTGATTTTTGCGTGCTGCTAGCTATAAGTCAATTTTTTTAACCAACACGAATACCTTCGTAGTTAGATAATGTCGCTCTTTAAAATGTTTAATGCTACATTTATTTCGTATCTAACTTAAGTCCATATAAACGTTACATTTCATAATTTCATGTAGACTTTGTATATAACTTTTATCTGTGAAAGGGCAGTTTAATCGACAGTTTTGTAAATATTAAGCTTATATTACACTAGTTTTCATTAAGTTGTAAGAATGAACGAGTGATGAGGAAGAGAAGCTTGAGAATCTTGAAAACGGGGATGTGGATGGTGTATATGCGATCGGCTTAAATTTAAAAGCTACATTACATTTCGTTATAACTTCGTTTTTGTTAAAATCGCAATTTTTTTGAGCATTTTGAATGTTATTGTTTTCGCTTGTGTAACCAAAATAATTACGCTAATTTAAATGTTTATGTATGACAGACAGATATCAACCTCAAGAAAATGTTGAAGTGTACTTACGGCATTAGACAAAAGTGTAATTAATTATTATCTTTCAAATGTTTGCCGAACTTGCTCATCATCGTTAAAAAACAAGATATCGAATTCAAATTGTACTTATAAAATGATTCCAACGTTGCAATAATGCTAAAAAAAGTCGTTAAGTTTACATTTAAGTAAGGGGTGAATTTAATTTCTGCTGTGCGCACAATTAATAGTGGTTTATTATTAGCTTAAGCCATAATTCAATATAAATTTTGGATTGAAAGTTTTGCTCTGTTTTAATTTGTAAGGATGCATGCCAAAAAATAATTAATGAGTGCTTCTGTACTTATTTACAAGTCATTTGAATTCGCAGCAGACGAAAAAGCTCCAAAAAAGCGTGTGATAGACAAAAATGGTAAAGTATTTCATTTATTGATGCTTTAATACAAAATTAATGAGTGCTTCTGTACTTATTTACAAGTCATTTGAATTCGCAGCAGACGAAAAAGCTCCAAAAAAGCGTGTGATAGACAAAAATGGTAAAGTATTTCATTTAATGATGCTTTAATATATTATGAGAAGCCAAAAAAGAAGGATTCTGATTTCCATTACATGATCATGTCTTGGTCACATCTTGGTCGAGGTAACAAATAATTTTCCAAAGCAAAAAATGAAGAATTTGTCAATTGTGCGCGAGTCTTAAGAACGGTGTTTGATTTAAAGACAGAATAAGCTATGCAGTGTAATATGTGACGTAATAATTTTAGTTTGTAGTCTTCTCAATATTTTGCATTTTAAATAAAAATAGTTAAAATGAAAATACAAAAAATGAAAGCAGATTCTTGCATAGGTACACAAAAGCTATGCAGTATAATATGTGACGTAATAATTTTAGTTTGTAGTCTTCTCAATATTTTGCATTTTAAATAAAAATAGTTAAAATGAAAATACAAAAAATGAAAGCAGATTCTTGCATAGGTACACACACGTAATCTCAGAAAAAAGTGCAGTTTCTCTTGGTATTCCAACAACTATACAAAAGTGAAAAACAATAATTTGCTGCTTTATATATATGTTCACAAAAAGATGAAACAAATGGAAATATTTATAATAATACATAATAAAAGTAATGTTTTGCCAAAAAAGTGTAAACTCTGTTGCAAAAACAACTTTTTATGCATCACTAATATAAGTATTTATCATATCATATTACAATTACATGCGTGCGGGGGTGGAGGAATGGAGAAAAGTTGCTGTAGATAATATTTCTTCCAAGTAAAAAGCATCGTGTTGCAATATCTCATAATCACATTATATTGCATTTCATCATTGGAATTTCTACATGCCTACACGTTACTTTCGGCATTGCTTCAATTTAAAGGGAAGATGCACTTCCTTCAAGACTTGGTAAATGTAAAAGCAACCTGAGATTTCGTTGTGAAGCGCTGATTCTCTCATCCATGCAATGTTGGAGGAAACCCTCCTTCCATAACTTCAATCAGAAATATTAATAACCTACTAATATGCTAGCCAAAGAAAGAAGCCTTTTCCCCAAAAGTATCGAATATTTACTAGGGCCAACCTGATCGTACACTTTACATTTAATACTCTTCCTCTATCTACTGAGTATTCATAAGAAATACGTGGCTATCATATTCCTTCATTGTTAACCGCATTTACAACTTGGGCATCAATACCTGGAGAAACCTTCCTGATAATATGACTAATGCAAAAAAGGTAATGTGGGTTACCAGCGCTTTGTTTGGCCCCATGTATTTGATGCTCCATGATAAATTTCTACGCTTCCGGTAGTTGTTTGGCTCAACCCTTAATCAGTTTACGTTTCCTTGTTACGTGAACAGGGGAGACTTAGATCAAGTCAGCTCAACCCTTAATCAGTTTACGTTTCCTTGTTACGTGAACAGGGGAGACTTACGTCAAGTCCCACTTTCCCCCATAAAGTGAGCATTTAAAATCAGCAATATTTTATGATGGTTTAACAATTTTATAAGACGGTATTTTTAAAAAGGTGCGCGTGTGATTGATAAGACAGTCAAATACTAAAATCCAGTGAACATGGCAAAGATAATCGTCGTGCTAAAAGCAATTCTCACGCGAATCATTTTTGGAACCCATGGATTTATTGCGATTTGGAGGGTGACAGCGATCAAGAATGACCCGTATTATTGGTACCTGACCGCGAGCATTTTGGCGCTCGCGTTTGAGGGCATTTTTACGCTGACAATTAAGAAGAACCAAGAGTGGAAATGGTGAGTGATTGGAAAATTGACTCGCCTTAGCATGTCATTATCAATAATTTGCAGCTACATTAAATAATAAGCCATCGTCAAATTATCATAGAGAAACGACAAAGTGAACATTTAGAATAAAATTCCACCCCACATTTTCCAAACTTTTAATTAGCCATTTAAAAGTTTCCTTTTTAAGAACAGATCAAGCCACGTGTATGTACATATATTGCATGCATGCATGCATGCATGTATATGTTAAGCGTGTTTGATCAATTGTTTCAAATTATTAAACCTTTTTAATTTACGAAAATATGTACATTGCTTGAGATTTCTGTATTTCTACAAATGAGTAAATCTCCGTCAGATAGTTAAAATGTGCAATGTTCCTTAATTCCACAGGTTTTGCCCAAGCGTTTTCTTTTACCTGTGTAGTGTAGTCCCTGCAATATGGCTCATCGAAGTGGACAAGTTTGATAAGAAGTTGGCCCTTCAAAATCAAGCAGATCAGGTAGCCGCCGCCGGTGGCATTAACTTAACTGCAGCCACTAAAGAAGATTTCCCTGGCTTGGAAACATTTGGGGTAACTGCCTCTTTTCTCCAGTAATAATTTTATATTCATTGCATGAGTCTTTAGCATATATCAAATTATCATAAAAATGTAGCGCCACTCAAAATACTCCCCCGTGAAGGCAGCAGTAATTTGTTAAATTAAAAATGTATGCAAGTGCACACAAGTAATATTTGTTACGATCAACATGAGAAAAGATGTAACGTCTCAAGTCTCCGTTAGCCCTAAATGTACATACGTATGTAAGTGTAGACGTGGGAGAGGAGAAAATGCGAAATTCATTCAAATCGGGCATTTACGTTACCTACGTACTTACAAGCATGTATCTAGCTATTTCATCTTGAATTAAAGGCAAATGGGCTCGTTGAAAAAAGACCATTTATCAAACGATATCTGTGTGGATGCTAATGCACGTCCAATGAATCAAAGAGTGAAGTTGAGTGAGACTTTTTAAGAGGGGAACGATCAAGCAGACTGGAAATGGCTTTCTAAGTGTAGGCATAGGATCAAGTGAGGAAAACAGGAAATGCCTCTACAAAGCCATTGTTACGGCGAGGGAGGCAGAGAAAGCAAACGACTCTGAGATTTCGACTTTTGATATGATGCAAGTAGGTTTATGACCGCAGAAAAAAAGCACAAATCAAAAGAGGAGTCAAGTGAAGTGCTCTGAAGCACACACACTTTCCTCTCTCGCCTCAACTCTCTCCAGCCCGTTTCAAGCCTTACCTCAATAGGCTCACATAAATGGATCAAATGACTCTAGAGATTGAGATTTAAGGGTGGAAAACTTGTATTTCGTGAAAATGGAGAGAGAAACACTGGAGTGAGTTTAGGAAAGGGAGACGTAATCTGTCAGATAAAATGATGATTTGCTAGCCAAGAAATAACAAGTCCATTGTCTGCCTCTCGCTTTATCTTCGTCAAAATTGCAGAAAAAAACATTGAGGGAACTTGAGGTGGTGGCGGTGGGCCTTTTCACCATTATTCTATACACTCTTTTGGTTCCCTCAGATGACTAGCTTCCTCCATTTAATGAATGACTCTGAAACTGGATAGTACTGTGGGTCAGGCTGGTTGCGTATTTGAAAATGAGAGAACTAATCGCAATGTCATAAATTTAGCATCCCTGATAATTTGAGAAGCACGTAGAAAAGCAGTGTGTGTAGGGTAGGGAAGCCATTATTCTCCCAAAATGTGTAGGGTTACAAGAGTCTTTACACTTTTTTTCACCATGGGTTGGAGCGGAAAACTTTGTGTTATTCCTAATGATCCTCATTTGCAAGTAAAATATAGGCCATTATTGCAAAATCGAGATTCCACACGAGCTCCATTCATTACTGATGCATCTAGATTTACGACAGTTCATTGTTTCATCAAGCTAGTGAATCAGAAGAGGACTTGATATTTTTTGCATCTTTTCTCAAACTTCATCGTGTATTCCATGTACCCCGGCTCTTCTTGTAGAGAAATGTGCATGTGTTTGATCCACTCTCTCCAGACTCACCCAGTGCTCTGGAAATATCACAGAGACAATGAGAAAATAACGCGAAATGGAGTAACAAAGTGCTGATGTTTTTAAAAGAAAATGAAAGACGATGGATGACGCAAGTCATTATTATCGCATTAAGAGTAGACATGTTACACAGCATTCGCACTTGTCCAGACAAGGGAGCGACCGTCGAAAAAGCGTAAACAGCCAAACCGCATCCTAGAAAAACAGGAGAAAGCAAGGTTGAGCATTATAAGGGTGAAGGGAGCAAACAATGATTTATTATTCACATGTTTTGCAACAACATAAAACATTCTTTCATTTTCATTTTAAGTTTGCTAGCAAATAGCACGCTAAAATAGGGATAATTAGGATTAGAGTGAACGAAAACTGAAGTGGAAGTTTTTAAAATTAAAACATGTCTAAATTCTTAATAACATAATTTTGAATTCACAAAAAATTCACGTAGGTCGACCTGAAGATACCTGTGCAACTAGATGCTGAAATGTGGGTTACAGTTATTGAACAATTCCTGATGCTGATTTTGATCATTGGGAGATGGATGCTTCCAAAGGGTGGATTGACGAGAGATCAGTTATCTCAATTGCTACTGGTGTACATTGGAACGGCGGCGGACATTATCGAATTCTTTGACTCATTCAAAGTACGCTATAATAGGCCAAAAATAAAGGAGAGATGGGAAGTATGCATAAGTATGTATATACTGTTGATGCTTGATCTAATCCTTTCATTTTGTTAATAGGATGACAAAATATCTCGGCATCGTATTCTTTGCCTCCTAATTTTATCAATTTGGTCATGGTCTCTCCTGCAATTTACATTCGTTCTCACTGCCACGAAGGCAAGACGTACGAGAATCACAACGGAAGTGAAGGAGGCTCCAAAGCTCAAGATCGTCAATGGGATTATCAAGGTGAAAGAAGTGTGCTGCAATATTGATGTTTGGGCAATCCTCATCAACATTATTCTCCAGGTCAGGAGTGGGAACATTATATGAAAAGTTAGAGTAGAAGAGAAAGTCCTATTTGAATATACCTACATTTAAAATTGCTTGAATTTCTGTACTCATATTAGGATGCCCCATTTTTAATCTTTCGAGCACTGCTAATTCTGTACTACAAAATCATTAGCTACATGAACATCTTCTTCACTTGCAAAAACACGCTGGTCATCATTCTACAATTCTATCGGCTCTATGTGGTGCAACAAGAGAAGAACAAAGAGTTGTCTAAAATGACTAAAGCGGCAGTGTCCAAGAATGTGGCTAGGGCAGTCGAACGAGCAGCAGCACGAATGGGTCCTCAAGGTGAGGGTAAACCGAGGCTGGTTAAAAATACTTCTGCAGCTGGAAAACGTCCCGGAAAAGGTAACAACAGGATAATTAAATTAGGTTGGTGGTGATTTCTGGCCCAATAGCGTTCCCCTTTGGTTTATTATGACAAGGTCCCAGCTCCAAGCAAGCCCAGAATCGCAACAAAAATCGATCTCAGGATTCAATTTCTTCACAAAATACGAATAGGAGCTCGTCAAGAAGAGGAGAAAGACTTGACAAAGTAATGAAATTAACAAAATTGTTTTAAATCAGTAGTATGAATTTGCACGTTGTAAAAAAATAGTGTTTTTTTGCCAAAGGCGGGAAGACGACGATCTCTGTCAACCGGGAACTTGCCCGAAGTCGGGGAGGGTGAAACATTTGAAGACAGAATTTACGAGGATGACATCGAACTAGGAATGTCTGGTTCAGCTTTATCTGGCACAAATGACCCTGACTCACAAGACGAAGAGGAATCTGAAGCACCATTGGATGAAGTTTCAATTGCAAGCGAAAGGCCGCGCGGGCCACGAAAAAATATTCGGTAGTAGAACATGCAAAAAAAGAAGTCCTTCCAACAATGAGATTGATATTACCTTAATTTTGAATTGGTTACTGTTACAAAGTATGAGCGAAAACCCAGGAATATACAAGATATCTGGCAGTCGCAGTTCCGGAAGTAGTGAGCGAGGTCATGCAAGATACCGCCAAGACACTGGATATTCATCCAGCTCCAAAGATTCCGGAAACAGTGGCGGCAGACGAGTAATTTTTACATATTAAGCCTTTGTTACATTCATTGGGACTAATTAATGATTCGATGAAATTAATTTCAGGGTCGCCAGCCTACCAGCAGTGGAGGAAGGTCTTCAAACCGCCACGTACCCAACAGGTCTCGAAGCAGTGCACAAAGGTAGCTCTAGACACACCTTTCGATCTTCTCCCTACATCACTGCAACGGTGGTATGGCGGTGTGGGTTGCCAGTGAAAGGAGCACTCTCAAAGTTGTTGTGACACTTTCTCTCTGGGACACACACCTTCCTCCTCCCAAGCACACATAAAATTACCCTCAAACTAGTAAAAAATACAAATTGCTCTTACACAACATTCCACACAGCTTCTTTCTTTTCTGTACCTTATTCTGTTGTAACAGGCGAAGACAATTCATTAGCTCCAAACATTGTAACTCCATTGATTACGGCGATTACGAAGGCATCCTGCTTGACCAACTCGGGACAAGTTTGCAGCAGCATGATCCAATGCTGGATAACGAGAGATTATGACAACGAAGGTCTGCCATTGGCGTTGTCTTTTTCCTCTTTGTTGTCATCTTCATCCTCTGCATGGTGGCAATTTATGGAGGCATCAACCCAAGAGGTCTTGTTCTTCGCGAGAATTTTAGAATAAGGAAAACCACGAGACCAACTACAACCACTCCAGAACCTTCAACCGAAACTCCTGTTGCAACCACCTCGAAAGCACGTGGTAAGACGTTAGTAATTTCCACTGTGACTGCGACGGCAGCTGCCTCTGCTTCTCCGAGTGAAGATCTAGAATATGCAAATGTAACTTCCGTCGAGGAATCTTTGTTTAGCAATAGCAATAATGCAACTTCCGTATCCTACTCCGAAATAGATTTTAATGTAAGTAATTCTTCAAAAACAAGAATTGGATTAAGTGAGGAGTTTGAGTTGACAGAGGGCAAAATTAGTAGTGCAGATGTACAAACTGGTTCTAACATGATTACCACAAAGAAGAAGGGTGACAATGACATTTTTGTGAGTTCAGTTGCGCCAACGACAACAATAGTTCAAAAAACGGAAATTAGTCCGTTTTCTAGTAAAGCTGAGCAAAGAGATTTCATAACGTCTCAAAGAAACTTTTTAGGGAGTCATCATAGTTTGAGACATCAATTTTCTCGAATTCAAAAATTGGTTTCGGAATCGACCAGTGTTGGTTTCGATGACACGATAAAAAGTGGCAAAACACGTCGTCTCAACTTTTGGAGACGAGGCTTTGTTGGCTTTTGAAAAAAGATTTTCGGAGCCACTTAAATTCTCCCCAAATTTAAAGAGAATTTAACGTCTAACCTTAAATATTCTTTAATAATTTTAACTGAATTGTAATCATGCTGGATCATGGTTGCTTTGTACTCATCCATTTTTCACAAAGTAGGAGTCTATTCAACACTAAATTAGTTACGTAAAGTTAATATTAACAAAAGTCGTATGAAAATAAAATTAAACTACTCAAATAAGGTATGTATGTATGTAGGTGGTCCGTTAACACCTTTATCGAAAATTTACTAACGAGAACTACTGTGTCTATTTAATAATCAAAGCAACATTTCATAATTTATCTAAAATATGCAATGATGAAAATCAAATAACGATAATTATACTGCATGTGTTATATCAATGTAGAGTGTAGAAGATAAATACTTTCTCGATTTTCCATCATCGTTTACCCTTGATGCTGGCTAACTGGAGTGAATATTGTCATTATTAAATTAGAGTGTACAGATATTTGGGGGCTGATATATCCAAATATGAATGAATAAATTATGAATAAAAACAAAATTTCAGCAGACGCCAAGTGCAGAAATTTTACAACACAATAATGCATACCATAATACAGTAGACAAAGAATTTGGTCCCGGAAGCCAGCGAAATCTGTCGATGGAAAATATATCTTTAAGCACAGAGACTGATGCAATGCAATGCGTTTCTGAGTACACGCAAAGATGTCGCGGTCACATCGAATAATGCAAAATACGCAATGTTGCTCGCTTGAGTAGGGTTTCTTTTTGGGACTGGGGCACACTGGGAATTTGAAGGATTTGACGCGGATGGTTTAGTTAAAGCTCTGCATGCACAAGAGATCTAGTAGTTTGTTCATTGATAGACGGATAATCAAAAATCCAGGTTTCTGTCGGCTGCAACTTTAATTAAAAATGAGGTAAGTTTTAACTAATACTACATTTAAAATGAGAGTGCATTGTGAAGGTCAATTGTGGTGCTAATTGTTAGCGTTTTTCTAATTTTGCAGTAGTTCTTTAAAGCTGCAGAAACGGCTTGCTGCAGCGGTCCTCCGCTGTGGTAAAAAGAAAGTATGGTTAGATCCTAACGAATCTGACCGAAATTTCAGCGGCTAACTCAAGTAAGTTAATAGTTAAATGCTCAATTTATTGTATTACAAATGTGTGTAACGTTTTTTGCGGTTAATGTGCATGTATTGATGCTGTGAATGATGGATATGATGATGGTCAATTCATTTGGAAGATGAAAGAGTTGTTGCCAAATATGACCATTTAATCGTGACTTTGACTTAATGATCGACTTCCAAAATTAATCACAATCCTCTAAATTATACATGAATGTTAATAAGTTATGTTTGTTTAATTTAGGTGAGTTGCTGCGATAGACATTGGTTCAAGNCGAACGCCCGTATGCCTGAAAAGCTTCTCTGGATCAAGAGGATGAGAGTCCTTAGAAGATTGCTAAAAAAGTATAGGTGAGTTGCTGCGATAGACATTGGTTCAAGACTTTTACTTATCGGATACTATCCTATCATGCTAAATAACCTTGGACACTGGACAGGCTTTAATTTGTTATTGTTTTTTTGCAATTCTACAGAGAAGCTAAGAAAATCGATAGGCATTTATACCAGCAACTCTACATGAAGGCCAAGGGTAATGTACTTCAAAAACAAGCGTGTTTTAATGGAATTCATTCACAAGAAGAAGGCTGAGAACGCGCGTACGAAGATGTTGAAGTAAGTCACTTTCAATTCAATATACAGATAATCAACTGCCTTGTATTATTATTATTTTGTATTTTTGGTGCTTGTGCCATGGGCTTTATAATTCTAATGAAAAATGTTTTCACCTCTTTCACAGCGACCAAGCCGAGGCACGTAGAGCTAAGGTCAAGGAAGCCAGGAAACGACGTGAAGATAGGAAAGCAGCGAAACAAGCCGAACTCGTAGCCGCTGCGCAAAAAGATTAAACTAAATTTGTTTACAAAATTGAATAAATCAGACTTATGTTTGGAATATTTACGTTTTTGGAATTTCCTCTGGATATTTATTTTCGTCACTAGAAATGGAAAGCCGTTTCGTGTATGTGATTAGTGATTGTATTTGGTCAACAACAACAGCAATTTTGTCCCATGTTAATCATTAGTCAGTACTTAAATGTTATTTCATTTATTAGTTGTGACTAAATAGTATCCTTCCGGTACCGGTGACAGATTCCTATGTTGTTTTGCTAATACTGTCATAAGGATGATTTTTGCACTCTGATATTTTTCGGCTTCAAATGCCAAGCATTTAATTACTTAGCACTAGCATTAACTCATTACTCATCCATCCATCCACTCATCAACCGTAAATTAATCACGATTAGGTTGTAGGTGAGATCGGGTTATGAATTATGGTTCACATTCGGGGCAATGTGATATAGTGTGATAACTTTGGCAAGGTATATATAGAAGTTATGGAGGAAAGTTTTTACACCATGCATCCATGCGAATCATCACAATATATCTTACTTCAATTAAATTAATGAAAGAAATATCGATTTTAACTAGGCAAATTCTTTGTGAATATTTACCATTAGATTCGAAGTTAAAATAAAAACTAACAATTTTCCTTTACAAAGCACAACATACATATGTGCAATGTGCATGCATTCATCTACATGCGCCATGTATCTATGTACATGCAAAAATGGACCCATAACTGAATATTTTTTTTCGACGACAGTTCATCTCTAAATCATATTGCCCAGAGCAAAGTTGTTTAACCTATTACTGACGGCTTCTCAAAAGTCGGTAAAAAAATAAATCTCCACTTCTCACACTTTGTTTCTCCAAGCGGTCACCTAAATCCACTTGTTTCTCACGAGTTATGTACATTTGCTTTCAACACTGATCTGAAATCTGAAATGAACCTACGAGGTTGGTCGAATAAAAGAAATTTACAGGTAATTTTGTACAATTTTTACGAGACTGATCTTATTATGTCACTTGCATCGATAGAAGATATGTGATATGATAATATGATTGAAACCAGTATACATTGTTAGTT
>JAHZMY010001154.1:0-18055 GCA_027743915.1 Seira sanloemensis
CTTTGGGAATTTGTGTGTGTGGCGAAAGGACAAACTCAGCTCTCGCATTCTTATTTTGCGCCTCTTTTGGCATGTATTTTACCCTTACATACATACATACGTGCGCGTACAAAAGGAACAGTCCTTCAAAACCTTCTGAAAAAACAGTATTAGATGCTAATTTTACATCATTTGGACATGATAGTTATGAGAAGTTACTTGTTCGAACTTTATATACAAAAATTTACAGGTGTACATATTTGCATTGGCGAAAGTTGAAATCATATTCTGCCAGCCAGTAAAATCAGTTTGTCATGTCGACATTAGATGAAATCAATATTTTGGCAGTCGAATTACTTACCCTCAACAAATCTCTAAAAAATTGCTACAAAAAGTAGGCTAAAATTCTAGACCGTTCTCGTACATCTTATTTATATTTTACAAAATCTCTTGACTCGTTCAAGATGCGATCAATGCTTTGCTTATAGCGCTATTCCCCTATATTCAAAAGTATAACACATTGCGCAAGAAATCATAGAACAAACTATGCTTACACACACACTATTTTCAATCTGTCTGACTACCAAAGAAATCTTTGTTGGTAATCAAATATTTGGGGACAATACACTACTTTCCTTCCTCACATCCCTGCGCATTCTTCCATGGCTTTAACTGTGAAAGGAAATGCTTTCAGCAACGACTTACCCCGATGATGCATGCTGATGAAATCTGCGACAGCGGAGAAGTTGATATTTTGGTAGGTGATGGGCACTTGGCCTCCTTCCTTCACAGTCAGTCCCTGAATGGCTACATACCGTTGAAGTCCCCCAAGGGCAGCTCCACTCACAGAAATATCTATTTCCACACTGATATTTGTCAAAGCGTCGGCGAATCTGCAGAGTGGAATAATGGAGACAAGAGCCAATAAGAAAGAGTGCCAAATCGCAATCAAATTCCCATTAGACAGATGAGTATTTATCAATTTGCCCCTTTTGATCGGCGTGCCAATCGGTTGTACAAACAAACAAAAATGAATGCAAGGCAGTTTCTTTGTCTTTTAAACATGACTTTTTTGCTATATTTTGTCCGGAGAAGAAAGGGCTACGTCGCCATTTATTAATGGTAAGCTTCTGTAAACGCGTGAAAACTTTATTTCCCATGCATTCAGTTCGAAAGCCAAGTTATTGCGACTTGAATGCTCGTACGTGGACAAATTCTGGTGTTCATTTGGGGTTATCACGGAGGCTTAATGGCCACTCTACGAACATGTCTCAATCTTGTCAAGCAAGAGCGAGAAAGAAATGCAATATTTTTCCAACCCATTTCATTCTTCAATTCTGAATCAACTGCAGATTTAACAAATTCTCGAGAAAATGCAATATTTGCGTAATACTAGAAGAAATAAGAATGGTGGCTTGATTCAGTACCAAAGACGTAGAAAGCTTGAGGGCTTACACTTGGCCAAAATGACAATGAAGAAGAGGGGAAAGAAATTGGACGCGTTATGAGAAAGAAGAATATATATTGAGTGAAGGAATGACCCTCTCCAAACTTATACTGCTTATCATGGTTCCATGCAGAATCTCTTGTATTCTCACGGCACCAGCTGGCCTGTCCAACCGGAAAATAGAGCGATGAGAGGTTCAACGACCAAACCGCAGAAAGATATAAAATATGTTTGACACTTGGAACAATTTACGGAGAGGCAATATTATGCCATTTCCTTACATAAATTTTGCTCCTATTATCATTTATGGGTTATGGGATGACCTTCCTCTTTCCTCGAGCAAGGACTCTTCTTCATAATACATTGGATGGGTGTGTAATCGAAAAGAAGAAAAGTCCATAAGATCTTCCTCCTTTTGTCTTCTACTTTTTACTTCCCTTATCCCCACTCTCACAGACCGAGAGGATTGGCTGGGATGATGATCATCATCGTTTTCTTTTGAGAGTGGAAGGATTCATACCTACATTCATCCATTCTCTTCCTTTCTTTCTCTTATAAATATATCGTTTGTAAGTGTTCGTAAAACTCTTTTCAAATACATACAAAAGGGAAAGTTGATTTTGATATGAAATGGCACATCAGTATAAACACTGCAGGGGTATGACTCAAGTTTAAATGTATTTTTACTTCATTCGTTACGGGTCTCATTCAATCTTTGAGGCAATATTTTCTCCTTTCCCACTTTCACCACATTCATGAGAAAGAAGGACGAGGGAGAAAAATCCTCTCGGAAATTACTCCAGGATCACCACCCGTCCAATTCAAGCGAGAGTAAAATTTCTTCAACCAATATTTGCATGTGTGAAGATATTCTCTTGAAGGGAAGCCATTTTGGGAGAAAAATTGCATTAAGCTTTTCCTTTCGATGACAAGGAGATAGGTGAAGCTATACCGACTGCCTCCAGATGTTTCACGGTTTTACACATATGGACAAAAATAAAGGTAAGCTTTTGCGAGGAAATGAAGCTAAAATGACTGGCTTTGAGTAATGCCCAGTGTCTGATAAAAATACAGAGTTGGAGGAAGTGCTAACAACAAAAAAAGTTTCACTCTGACCGCACCTGTTTGCATTGATATGATAAATGAGGTCTATTTTGTACTTTTACATAGGGCACTCGAAACCAAGAGTAGATATTTTTGCGCATATTTTTCTTGTATCTCTCACGTGTCTACACCTCATCATCATTAAATGGCATTTTGACAATGTATGTATACGTAAATATGCTGTCGTTTACGGTTAGACAGCAGGTCAGAGAAAAGAGTCAAACTCGTTGACCGCAACATTCAAAGTAGAGACTTCCGCTGTAGCTTTCGGCGGAAAACTGTTGAATTCTTCATTGCGTCGGGAAATGTACGCAAAAAATCATTTTACATCGTATTACTATTATTGAATAATAATGGGGCAAGGGCAAACTAAATCTTTTTACATGTTTATCAAAACAATGATTTCAACCCAATTTAGTTACCTACCCTCGTCACCTATTTGTAAATAGAATGTGTTGTAATCTATTGGATTTTATAAGTTCTGACTGATCCGATACAGTTAGTTTTTTAAGCCGTTTTTGTTTTGCCTTTAAAATATTTTTATTACTTCTTCGAAATACAAATTTTGAAAAAGCGTAAAATATAATGCTTCATACTTTTCGACTTAAGTTTGTTGTTTATTGTAAAAAGGTGCCAAAATCTTAGAATTATATAAAACTCACAAACCAACAAACATCGAAAACGGACAGAGCTTGATAATTTACTAATAATTTCTTTTCTGAATAACCAAGTTTCGGGTTACCCTTACTGTTTCGAACCCCGATAATGCGTTTCCGGTTATATATTTTTTGCTTTAAAATAATGAATTCGTACTTACATTTTCAACGTTTGTCTTTCGCATTTTGGTTTGACCCCATGAATATTTAAAAATTTCAACGTAACAATGTGCTGCTTGACCAAGCTTTTTTCGCGACCACGCAAAGTCCACGTGCCTATTTATTTTGATGAAAAAATGCGGCCTTTTCTCTCTTTGCTTCCTTTGAGGACTGAACCACTGCCGTCCATTATCATTACCAAATCCATTCTACTTTTATATACTTTCCCCAGCATCATCTCATCATCATCGTTTTTTGGGAGTCGACATCATTTTAAATTCTATTTCTGTATCACATGACGTGGTCCTCCGTGTGCTTACCGTGAGTGGGCAGTGAGTCGTATGAAATCGTTAGCTTTAGGCCCTCGAGAGTTTTTCAAATGCTGATAAAATATTTTCCCATTGTTCACATCCGTCTGAGTAAAGGAGGAAACTGGGCTCAAGTTCTTTTCCGACAGCTCAATCAATACTTGCCCCAGTAGAGGTCCAGATGAGATCTGCAACGAGAGAAAGTACACAACAATAGCAAACAAGGCCACAAATCACGAGTCAACACGATGAGTCTAAATTCATTAAACGAAAGTAGACAAAGTAAAAGTAGATTTCTTCGAATCGACTTTTAAAAAAATGCAGTTTTACAGAAGCAGAGCAAAGAAAAAGTACGGATTTTTTCAAAGGCAGTATAAAAAACTTAATGAAACGATCTTTCCTTTATAGGCCGAGATCACACAAGAACTAATAGCAAATGCCAATATAAGAAAAAAGTCCTGCTTTCTCTCTCATCTCTCGACCCGGTTGAGATGAAAGATTTGACAAGGGAGAAAATATAAAAAGGAGGGAACAAAATGATGATCCCAATCCCAAGCTTGGGCAAGTACAAACACATCACCCGAGTTTCTTTTAAAAAAATAAGGTTGGATTCAGTAGAAAAGAGGAAGGCCATACTCGAGTACGTAAGTAGAGCAGATTTACTCTTTTATAACTACATCGAATATAATGAACCACAAGAGAAAGCCCAACAGTATACAAAACACAATAAGAGTAAACAAGACTGTAAATTCAACAAAATGGACATTTTTGACAGTGACTTTATACTGGATTCGACTTTTGCTATTTCAACCTCTGAACAAATATTGGGGCATTGAGAGATCATCAAAAAAAGCAGTAGCGCTTTTATTAGACAAAGATAGCTTGGAAGACGCGAATGAGACTGACTGCATTTCATCTAGTCCGCTTCAAAACATTTCAGAACTACGCACCAACATCTATTCGCAGCTAAACGGAAAACCGTCAAGTATAGCCCAAGTCAAAATATGACGCTATAGTCGTTATGTTCATTGTAAAGCTCAAATAATTAAGACTACTTAATACATTATAAAAACCACATCAAAATTTTTCAGCCGTTTCAATTCACTACGGTTTGACAAACGCCACAGCCAACAAAACGTATTTATTAAATTAAA
This sequence comes from Seira sanloemensis, assembly GCA_027743915.1. Taxonomy (NCBI): domain Eukaryota; kingdom Metazoa; phylum Arthropoda; class Collembola; order Entomobryomorpha; family Entomobryidae; genus Seira; species Seira sanloemensis. The sequence continues at coordinate 4,808 of JAHZMY010001154.1, forward strand.
TTAAACTAAAAAATATGCCAAAGTCAACAAGTTTTTGTATGAGACAAGAAACGCAAATGTTTTTCCCTGCTCCATTGTTTGGAAAATTACAGAAACAGCATTTCGAATGAATCCAGAAAAAGAAGGAAATAAAAAGGAGTAAGTAGACTCGTTTTACTGCGTATTTTACTACCTTTATTCAACGTAAGTATGATTAAGACTTGCCCTTCATCTTCATCTCACCAAAAAAGAGTTGGATTTGAAAAATCCTTGGAACAGAATAGAAAGGAAAAGGAAATTTGATACGATGGTGGATAAAAATGTTGAAGCAAGCCTCCTCCATTTCCTTATACGTATATACATATGTATCTACATTCAATTTTATTTAGTATATTTTGAGCTTCCGGTAGTGATCCGCGTAAGGAAGTAGTAAAGAACTCGAATTGCATTTTAAAACAATAGCTTACAAAGTTACGCTGTTTATCAGTCTTGGTGCGAAACAATGACAGTCGTGGAAGAAGGGCAAAATCCTCTGGTTTATATGTATTTTAAGTGAATGATAGAACTATTGAGAAGTCTGGTTTATATGCAAATGTTACAATCCTAAAATAATTGAGAATAGGTAAGGTAATTGAGAAACAAAATTGTTCTATATGATAGATATGTACCTAAATAGAATTCGAAAAGTAAAACAATTGGTAAAGATACTGAATTTGCCATTCCTGTCTTTGCTTCTGACAATGAGAGCTTATGTAGCACGCAGTAACAATTATTATTACAAAAGTGCTATTTCATTGCTCTTCATATCGTTCTGATTGGAATTTGATTCTTTTCTATTTTAAACGGTTCAGAATATTGAAGTATTCATGAAATGCAATTTTTACTGCAAATAATAAAAGCATTTAAATATGTAAGCGATCAATTTTCTAAAATAAAACAATTAAAAGCCAAAACATAGAACTTGTGTAGTAGCTTGATAGGTTGTTTATTTGCACAACAAAAGTTTTTGTCAAGTCAGTCGCATATCAATGCGTTCTGTAATAATAACTTTCCTAGTTTTCCACCATACAGCAAATGAAAGCATAATTAAGGGAAGAAAATTTATGTGATAGGCATTTCACAGAGACAGGACAGTTTACAAGCATGCCACTATCCCAATATATGTATGTAATACGCTAAGACATTTGCTGGCATGTTATAAGGGATGGCAGATCTAAGAATGTAGGGGTTTTAGTGTCCAGAAACCCGTAGTACTTTCGTGTACATCTAGTCATAGTATCTAACATATAATTGCAGTTGAAATAAATGCCTAGATAACAAGGTCGAGCTAGGCACTTTCTTTTGTAAGAAAATTCTAATCCATTTTAAATGGGCAAATGTGTAAGAAGCAAAAGGCCCTTCTGATATACAAAAACTTATTCAGCATGTCCTGTTCCAAACGACCAGTCAAAAGAGCAACTTTTCATTACATCATGATCATCAAAAAATATGGAACATTAAAAGCATTTCCCAAAAATGATTCCACGCAAAAAGGAGAGTAGCAATCCTTAATTAAACTAGTACCATGAAAGTACGGGTCACTGAACTATCTGCGTTCTCGAGTAACGGAGTCACATGCAAACAATGTACTACGCATGAACAAGGCATTAAATAATTAGATGTTTAGAAGCAAAGTAATCTGCAAATTAAAATTTTCATCCGGAAGCATTTCTTCGTAATAATTGGATACATTAATGTATCTGGTATCAGGTTTCGCATAAGCTCGTAATTACTACCAAAAGATTAGTCGACTTTCTCTTGTCCTATAATTAATGGACAATTACTTACCTGATAATTAATCTCTCTTCCATCACTGCTCCTCACCAACAGATTCTCGGGTCTTAAGGGAGATTGCGTCAAGGGGAATACTGCGAGCTTCACACGTCCATCGTATAGCTGTAGCTCGGGCTTTCTCACGCTCATTTTGAAAGTCTCAATACTTGCCTCGTTCAAACCATCGGATACTTCAAAGTCGAATGAAGCAGCTTTTGTGTCAAGACCTAAAGACGTTGGAGAAGAAACTATATTGTTAAAATATACTCCCAGCCCTCAACTAAATAATCTAGTTGACGTTTATAATATGGATTTACGCAGCTAAAATTATTTGAATTAGTATATACTCATTCAAAGTTTCATATTCTTATTCTATTCAATATACATATGTATGTAGCATGCTAATGTAAATGGCTTTCCGCACATTGTTTGTGGACAACGCAAGTTTCTGTCTTTTTCAAAATGGACAACGCTATTTAAAAATACATTGCGTTGTCCATTTTGGAGAAAGACAGAAACTTGCGTTGTCCACAAACAATATGCGGAAAGAAAGAGAATATGCACAGAGTTGTCCAAAATCTCTTTTTTATTTTAAGATTATGTATTTAGAAATAGCAATAGCCAAACATTACAGTCAACATTTTTTTACAAACAGATGAACGGACAAACTTCATAAAGTCATTACAAACTTGACTTCGATCTTACAAATACTCTCGAGTAAATTTTATTCATTACCTTTGTGGGCAAAAATAACTTGCGAATGATTTATCTGGGACTGCGTGAAGTTATGCAACGGTGTATCAGGTTGATCTTTTAAAGCTGGGAATCCTCCCTTTGTCCCAACGACATAAATGATCAACTGATTGTCATCAGAGTCCCCATCCACCGCAGCTGAAATGAAAGAAATAAGAATGTGGGCACGCGTGTGCAGATTAATGTAGGTCAAACAAATNAAATGATCAACTGATTGTCATCAGAGTCCCCATCCACCGCAGCTGAAATGAAAGAAATAAGAATGTGGGCACGCGTGTGCAGATTAATGTAGGTCAAACAAATGATTTATTTACGCTTTGTGCAATTAGAGAGGCTCTTCCTATACATTTCACCGGCGCGAGAGAAAGCATCACACTTTGGATGAGTCGTTGTAATTTTCTTTATCGATTTGTTTTGTCATTGTATGTAGGCAATAAATCATTTATTTATCGAGCGAGTCTCGTAAAAAACGATAGAATTGCTTTAAACCTGTTTTATGCTCATGATTTTAGCAAAAAGAATTTAACTCTTATGAATATAAAACTAGCACACTTGCGAAAAGGAAATTGTGTGCTTTTGAGCACATGGTTTGATTGCTCTATGGCATGATCCTCATTTCAAATTGTAACTTTATTACTCCGGAGGGGAATCATATTATCATCAAAATCCAATTGGGTAAATAGACTATCTTTACGAGGGCACATACATATCAATAGAGTAAAAGTAAAGTTTATAAATACATCAAACATTTGTTCTTTCTAAAAAATTCGTCAGCAAAGTTGTGAAAGCAAATATGTACATGACATCCATATAATCAGTTAGGTATACAAAGGCTCGATGAATCTTCAGGGACTTGACATGATAACGACTTTCTCCACTTTCTCTGAAGAAAACATATGTGTGCATTATAGCTTTATACGAAGAGAAATTGACTTACCTAATTCGGAATTTGAGAGAGGAGCAGTGCCACCAACCCACACCCAAGATCCTGTATTATTGACGACCATCGGGACTTGATCGTTGGCTGGAACGACTTTGATGTGGACCACATGTGGGAGACTGAGACGTCGAGAGCTGCTTCCTCCCGAACTGCCAATCCCACTTAAATTATCCTCAAATATTTGGGCCACTGCGACGACGGTGAACTGGTCCGAGAGTGTTTCAGAGCCATCATGTGTGTAAATTATTTTGCCATCTTGAAGTGCTTTATATGGGAAAGTTTGAATTGGTGGCTCGGGTCTTGAGATCATTGCCAAGGTTCCATATCGAGGTGGCTCTGAGACTTTTACTTCGACCAACTTATCCGCAAAATAGTTTTGAGAGGAATGCAGGTGAGTTAGGTTGAGCACGATTGAGTTCCCTGAAAACAACACAGAGACGGTATATAAAATGGAGAAGTGCACTTTAGATAGATATTCAAACGACAATCCGGAACCCTGCTCAAATGCTGCATAGCTAATAGTTTAGCTAATGATGGAATTTGAGGCAAGGAGTTTCCGAATATTTCGTAAGATGCTGTCTCAAAAACGGGGAAAATTTGCAAAGGATTGGGCAACGAGTAGAAAAAATACGTGCTCATGGACGTTTATTCCTTAAAGTTATGTAAAGATACGCCCCTCAAAAAATTCTTTAAGAGTTAATTTTTGAAAAAATGCAGTGGAAACTTCCTGTGGTAATATTTCGCGAAAATACTACAGGGATTATTCCTTAGGAATATTCACGAAAATATGTGAAGTATGGCATTCTCATTTGACAAGTGAGCAGAAACGAAAGATGATATAAAATCAGATCAAAATTTTGGTACATATTATATTATTTTTCACGGAGAACTCAAGTGGACAACGAACATGATAAATGACGTCAGAAAATCCAAGTCGTGCAAAAAATGTTTTTGTTCTAACCCATTTCTAAAGCACGCGATATATTGACATAGCTCTGTGTTTGTGCAAACAGAAAGGAGGAGGATGATTATGAAGCTTGAACGAGTGCAGGACTAATTACTTTCACCATAATTAATTACATTTGGGTTTGCACTTATTTCCATAAATTTGTCGTCCGCTCTTCAACCAATCCGGTTGACATGTTTTTGCATGGGCATAACCATGACTAGAACTACTTTTAGTCTCTGAAATAAATACTTCATAAAATAATATTTATCTGATAAGAAGTCAAAATAAATTTAGCATAATTTTAAATGTTTTTGGAACTCACAATACATATAGAATAAATCTATGTGCATATTTATTATCAACATCTACCTGTCAATTTCACAATTCGACAAAAAAAATTTAGACCATATATTATTTTTTCTTCATTAGAAAAACGTTGTTTTCATTATATTTGCCTTCTTCTATATTTCTTGACTTTGACAGCTTCTCAGAAATTATGATATTTACTTCCGTCTAATTCCAAGGTACACACACATCTATCTGCAAAGTCGTTTCTATGCCCTTGTGCAAAGTTGTTCAGAGTCCCAGTTCAACTCATTTCGGAGCATTCTTAAAAATGTTGTGAAACTTCGAGTTGAGAGTAAGGAGAAGCATGAAAGTCGTTTGGTATTTTTGTCAACAGGGAAATTAGAAATTGAATTGGAAAGGGCTGAAAAGTGCTTAAGTAGAAATCGAAAGATGCAAGCCATTGTTGTTTGTATTATGTAACTTGTTTTAACAAGCTTTATTATTAAGAAGACTCACTTTCTGAACGTCATGAGGCGGTAGGTATACATAGTTCGTTAAGCCATTTAACATTTCGACATCCGCTTCCAACCAGAATAATTTATTCGCTCCTCTTTCCCCGAAACTTACCTTCATTTACGATGACTGCAGTCGAAGCAAGTACGAGTGTTGCGGGAATGACGACGAAGTCAAGCCTCAAATCACGCAGTGTTTGAACTCCATTTGTCACAAAGAAATGCATTGAATCATGGGTTTTGTTCGGTTCTGATTGCACATAGCGAAGCCGTCCATCGTTAATTACCGTCTGGTCCCACATACTGACATAATCATCAGTTTCCTCTGAAAGATACACAAAAGTTTATACCCAATAAATTGTACTACATCGACGTATGACGTATCATTGTTCCAAAAACTAGTAACATATTTATGAGGTTAGGAGAGGCCACGGTCCTATCATTTATTTGAATCTCATCTCACGGTTTAATCTCCAAAACTAGAGATTGCGGTGCATGCTCTTGATTCGTGCATTTAGAAGCATGTATAGAAGAGACCATCTGCCTTCGAATGGTGAAAGCACCAAATATACCGGAAGTACGAAGGACAATGCTCATTCAGAAACGTGTCTTTGCTGCTCACCAAATTATCATATAAATTCGAATTATACTAGCTGTATACAAATTCTTGATTGTTTGGTCACATAAAAACAAACCAAATACAAAAACTTAATTCTCTCGTTCTAAATTCTTAAAATGAATTTTTTTGTGCTCATTGCTTTACAAAAACCTGCAGTCAGTTAGGAAAGTAGGAAAATGCAAAATGTCTGAGCAGCAGCGGGTGCATATTGCACAAAAACACAGGCGGGACTCCAACCTCAAAACAACGTGACCAACAAGACTCGTAGGCTTTACGTAAATGTCCGTTGAATTTAGTCGTAAATTTTTGAATACTTTTTCTCAAATTATGTACTGTGCATCATTTAATTTTTACTTTCTCCCCGTGCTTACAGTCCATGGTATATACATACTCCACACGTCTGCCCTCCGAATTCAAGCACGTGAAATTTATTCCTTCAGCTCTCAACTCATTTCAAGACGAATAGTAAGTAGTTTTTAGAAGGGAAAAATATGATAATGAAAATCCCCACGTGAGCAGTTGGCATTTATGCTACTCTTGCTTTAAAAAGTCTACCTTTTCGTAACGCAAAATATAATATGATTACAAAAATGAAAGGGATTCTTGCAACACTGGAAAAAGAAGTGAAGCAAAGTTGCGCAGAGTCTGAATCCCATCATTTAGTTCCAGAGTGAAATCACTACAGCCAGTTCAAAAATACGCCTCCTTTCACAAGCCCATTTCCACATGGCCACCAGTAGAGTTTCTAACTTGTGTGCTGCATGCAATATATGTAGATCTAGGGGAAAGTGTACAGAACTAAACGATCCGTGATGATAGTAAGCAGTCAACAGTTGCGTTAATTAGTTTTCCTCATTTAGGCAAGCCTGTGTGTGTGCAATGCACTGGCATAGTAAAACTTTCCTTTCCATTCCCTTGACTAAGCAGGAATAGTGCCACTGCAGTACATGCAGCAGCCCATATTACATGGCTGAGAGGCAGCATGTCTTACACAATGAATTTTGCATAGTTCGAAAGAGATAGTCGCTGAAAGGTGTACACGTCTAGATCTGCCTCACTCTCTAAAACAATGGAACAAGAGAAAGCTTAACGAGGTGTGTATGATGATTTAATGACTCGAACGCATACATTCTTAGTAATATTTTCCTTGTTTGCTTTCTCCGTCTTGCTCAAAATGTTAGGTCTGGCATATCTTTCTAGTTTTTTTTGGCAAGGTAGGTAATTAGTAATTCTTATTAGGAGGCTCATCATCGCCTTCATCATTTCCCTTGTCATTCGGGCATTCATTATTGAATTTCTAATGGAGGGAAAGAAACGAGAAAATATGATGCCTTTGGCAATTTTCTCTAGAACTCGCAATGCAACTCTTTTTTCGTTTTCTCTCCCTGCTGTCAGCTAAGCTATTCATTATGTGTTGAGAACAAACACGCGTGCAGGGTGCCCCGCACCATCAAATGTAGCATTTGAAATGTGGCAACAAAAAGAGCGAATATTTCCCCTTCTCAGCTCGATTTTGGAAGTGCTGAAGTTGAAATCCGAAAAAAATCTGAGTCAGATTATCCCGTCCCCCGCTCTCTCCGGAAAATGGTGGGAATGCTTGGGTTGTGGTGATGACGAGAGCTCTCAGTTAATAAGCCTCGGCTCAGAAATGCATAGTCAAAACAAACTTAATGCATTATTTTCACACTCGAATGAATTCCTTGTCTGTTCATGCATGCCCGCCTGCATTGTCTACTGATTCTGTGGTCGTGTGTGCACCAAAATTAAAGTTGAGCATTGAGCCCACAGAAATGGACAAAATGTCAAACGCCTAGCGCGATTGGCGTTTGATGGAGTGCAATGTGCCTGCATTGTGTTAGTGGAATGAGGAATTTACGTTTTCGGCAACTGGGAAAAGCAGATAATCAGAGGTTTAAGCATTTTTGCTTTGCATGCCTTTGTTATACACATCAGTCGTACTTTTGTTTGTTTTCACTCTTGTGACCTTAAGTCTAGAATAAGTTTATACGAAGTTTGCTTTATACGTCATAAATTCATCCTAAGTTGTGACCTAAGTACAATTGTTACCTTCCAGGTAAATATGAGCGGGCACCAGATATCATTCCGACAGTGGAATGTGGAATGTCTTGGATGCATTTTTTGCTACCCGGATAATAATGAGAAGCGCAAGTTGGGCTGAGGGTATTTATCAGATGAAATACCGAGAAAACCTCAGGAACTCAAAAAGGTACCTTCGAAGAGGAAAGCCAGACTGAGAATTTGCTAATCGTAGAACACAACAGGATAACTATAATAATAATGATATAGGAAAAAGGATTAAATATTCCGCAAACCTAGATTTTCATGTAGACTTTGGCGAGTGAAAACGATGGAAGAGTTAGACTATTCGCAGAGAAACGTGAAGATATTACATATTATTATTTTTATTACTAGCATTGTGAGATAGAACATTTTAAACGACATACCGTGAGAATTAGAAGGATCAATGGCCAAATATCCGTGTCTCGGTGGTTTTGTGAGCGTGTAGACAATGTCAGTAGGTGGAATGTGAGGATTAATAATGTGCAAGGAAGTTTGGGAAATGACAGCAGAACTATTCTCATTCACCAAAACGCTTCCATTGGCCCCGACCTGTGGAATAATAAAAAAGAGGAAGAGAATTGCAAGAGTTATTTTCAAATCAAAATTTAGCCCTTATAAATTAAAAGCAAGCTTATTTCATCCAACGGAATATATGAATATGTGGATACACATACAAACATCATTTTGATACATATTCACTCTTTATACCATTCGCATACAGAGATTAAACTGCTCTCATATTGTGTGCAAATACGCGTGTTTAATCTCTGGAAAACAGGAATGGTAGCGATGAATGCGGTGATCATGATCGTTACATCACAGGATTGTGGTGGAAAAAGGAAAGGGCACATTTTACTTTTCAAACCTATAAATACCCGGTGGCATGGCATAACAGCGAAAAATGATTTAGATTTGAATAAAAAAGAATAAAGCTTTTAGTAAAGATATTCGTTTGCTTGTGTACATTCATGCACGACTGGGTATTACTAGTACTGCTGCGGCGGAATATAATGGACTTACAAACCTGGACCTATGTATATGCCTTTCATAATTATTAGGGAAACGCAGATTTTGTCCTAAGATTAAAAAATTGATTCAAATTTAAACTCCCGTCTTATGGCACTCATATTTTCAAACATTTTCATATTTTAAAAAGCGTTACAAATTAGTCATCCCATCAAGTTCCCCACGTAATGATTTTTTGAACGTCACCAGAAAAGTAATTTACATCTGCTTTCACTAAAAAACAATCATATACCTATACAAAAATTGTAAGTGCAATCTCCGAGAAACCTCAAAAACGTTAATTTTTTTTCTAGATTCTCAATTTTGTTGTAGCTACTCTAAATTTTTTTCTAAAAAACATCAGATCCAAGTGCTGAAACAACTATAGCATTTTCTGTAAATTCAGCATTTGGTTACCCCAATTATTATGACGACTAGATGTATCCTTGTTTGTAAGGATTCAAACGAAAGTGGTAATAAAATGTATTCATTGAAAATTTTGTCCTACTACGTAGGGACAACTATACCCACTTTGCACGCATTTTGGCACCATTATTATTTCTTTTCTTTTTATTGTTCCCACTCGACTTGAATAGGAGTCATAACTTTGTGGAATGAAAATGTCATTTTATTATTGTGGGAAAGTTGGAGCAGGACGTGAAGATAAATGTATCATCATGATTTCTGAGTTATGGCATTTTACTGCAGCTCCCAACCAAATGTAAAGGCATTCACATTTAAAAAAAAGTTGATATGCGTACATTCAAAACTGGCTTTCACACATTTTCCACGTTTATGTTTGCAGATCAGTCCTTTGAAAAACTCATCAACCAAACTTTACATAAAGTCATACAAATGTTCATATACACTTTTTTATTCTCTTTGTATAACTATTTGTTTGAAAAGAAGACTATTGAAATTTTCAATGTTGTAACGACAAAAGGAGGCTGTGTTAAATACAGGGGTAGTCGTAGAAAGCACGGTCTGAATTTAGCCTTGATTCAGGAAAAGTAATAGCGAGCAATTTCAAAACAAAGGTGCTGCCTTCCACTGTTTACTTTCAATTAACACATGCTTACATGTAAATTTTCACAATGTGTGTGCTACTTATTTATTACAAAAATTTAAAAAACCATACTCTATGTAAGGTGAGTAACAGGTTGAATGAACAATAAAATGTATGGCCATGCAATCAAAATCTGTACCTTCACTTTCACCTTAATGTAAAGAACTAAGCTGATGCATTGGTATATTTGTGTAAAAATCTAGCAGTGAGAGTGCATCACATCTTTTCATTTTTTAAGTTACAACTATGAAACATACTCGCAATTTCTCAACATGCCCCATCTATCTAGAACTGTTAAAGGGCTTCTGGCGACTCAAGCGACTTTTACTTTTAGCTTTACGTAATCTATATTTCTCTATTAGTATAACAAACACGCGCTCACAAGAGCACGTCCGCGGACCACCAAGAAAACCCTTCTTTCACATAAAAACAAGTCCCGAAACTTTCACTTTATTTAGGGCCATACGCATAAGTGGCATGTTGCTTTTGCTCTTCTTCCACGCTTTCTATGGATTTCGTCACAAACAAAACAGGAAGAAAAAACAGAAACAAACGGGCGTGTTTGTTTGCATTTATTTATGTACATGGTCCTCGACACAGATTTATTGCGGAGCGCAACTTCCCCTCAACCCTTTTACAGGTTAGGAAGATGTACCTACATATCTCAACCGAAACATCTCCCTTTTCCTAAGTTCTCTTTAAGGATGAAGGGGCATCCACATGAATTTAAAAGAGGATAGGCAACGAGACTCCTCTGTCTTGTGAATCAACCATCTTATTAATATCAAGTTAGAGCACACGAATAAAATTAACTTTGCCAAAAAAGCACAGCGGAATTTTATGCCACCAGGAGGTAAGGATGGCTGCCGAAAAGGTTACCATATATTCATTCCATATACCATAGAGTTTCTACATTTCACACCTATAATATTACATTAGGGTTTGTAGAATAATTGGTGCATGAATGAGCTCCGAAAGGTGATATTATTTTAAAATTTTGCCCACATTTAAAGCTACGCGGAGAACCCCCTACGAAATTGAACAGCTAACATGCAGCAATAAAATTTCAACCCGAATACATAAATTCTAATTAAATGGGGTGGTTGCACACTCATACTCGAATGGGCAAGAAAGTTTATTTTTACTTTAAGCTCTCGAGGGGGTTAGCAAACACATTCTTACTTTTTTTGATTCGAGCTTAGCAGCGAAGGCACATAAAATATCATGCTACATTTGAAAACAAATCCTGAAAAGTGTTTATTAATAAACACTTTGAAGGGAGCGACGACAAAGCTGAGTGAGAAAAGTTTTCCCATTATTTTGGTGTAATCAGCTAGCCCCTTAATAATGTGCTAAGCCGGTAGGCTCTCCCGTTTAAAAGATAATAATAAGAGAAACTAAGATGACAATCTCATCATTCTCAGTGCAAACCAGCAAATAATGTATTTATGTATATACATATACTCAGTTTCGCCTTAGCAAAAAGTCAATATCAACAATTGCAATATCGAAATTACTTCACATGAATGATGATGTATAAAAAATCTTGGAAATTGACTTGAGATTGAGACTACCATTTGTTAAAGGCTTTAATTTGAGCAAAATATGAGCCTCTAATACAACAGTCTGACGTCCAGCTCAATATCTGCCCGTGTTTATTACTCAAAATTTTGTTACAATGATTCAAATTTGACCCGCTAAATTTGGGAATCCAAGAATTCTTGACAAAGTCACAAATACAAAGTTTACATTAGTTCAAAGCCAAATCTTACGCCCAAAATTTTTCCAGATATTCGATTTTTGGTCTGCAAAGGCTCGTGGGAAACATTTTTACTGGCAAGACTTGCTTTTCCCCTCATTAAATGAAGGCAGATGACACATATGAAACACACACGTTTTCTAATGCTACCCATCCGAATTTTGTGAAAGTCCCATTTATATTGAACCTATCAAAAACTTGCACACATTTTCCGGGCTTTTTGCAAAATATACCACAAGAGCAAAAAAGATTTGATAGCAAGCTTTACGTACCTTTAGGGGAGTCCAGTAAGCCTCTGGGTAAATAGCGATATCAAAATCGGCCAGCTCTGATTCCGTCACACCGTCGACAACAGCTTGAAAGCGAAATCCATCCCGCTGCACATCTGTCACGGCATTGTTCTCGTAAGCCACTAAACGATTGGCCATGTCACCGAGTGTAAAATTCAATACTGGTGTTTGGTTCACCTGTCAAATTGAAGGATTACCAAGTTAACTTCTGCTGACCCAAACTATGAGAACGCCTGAGATAAGAAAAAATAGGGTTGACCATAAAACTGAAGAAAAGTAGCACAGCGCAGGCATGAAAGAAAGTAGGAGAAAGCAACATGGCACACGTTTACTCGGTAAATCTTCTCCGGATATATTAAATGAGATAAATAGGGTTTGAGTGAGAACTGTCACTTTTGACGTGTGGTTTTTCAGTAAATTAGGGAGGCTAGCAGTGTACCAACGCACTTATGTAAAAAGTAAAAGCAGACACAGAGTATAGAAAAAAGGGAGTCAATCCATGCGGTTCTTTATTTTGTCCATTGTCATTTATATTAGACAGTAGGAAACTGGCAGCTTAACCTTTGATATTCTTTGAAAACGGGTTAGTCAAAATGAGAAATTCAAAAACTCGTAGCCTTTATTTGCAAAACAGAAAGTAGTCGCCTCTCAAGACTTTGTTAAGAAAATGTCCTACTGAGCTTTTACCTGTCATGCAGAATAGGCTTAAGAATTTACGTAATGATGAAAAATTCTATGTGCACAGTTGGAAGTCAATAAATTAAAATAAAAATGTTTTTGTACGCGCATGACACATCTATTGAACTTGATTACGCAGCTGAAGCACTGAACGGAATATTAATTTGGTAATTCTTATCTATCTATCTGGCGATGATTAGTTATATAGGGCAAATATCGGTAAAAGGTTTTACGTTCAAGTCGTTTGAATACCACTATATCAAATAAAGATTACATAGGTGAATGTACCATGAGTTGAGCCGCGTGTATAATATTTACTTACTTTTTCGTAACACTGAGATTATGTAACACGTTAATAAATCATTACAATACAATACAATACAATTCGTGCAATTTTCATGTTATGTTGACTTTATCATCTCTTCGTTTCAACCAAGTTTTGATGAAAACAGAGGACGAGAACATTCAATAAAGGATGGAAAAAGTCAAGCAGGAAGATTCTTTGAGGGTTCAAAG
>JAHZMY010001155.1:0-22197 GCA_027743915.1 Seira sanloemensis
GGAGAAAGTTGGCAAAATCGTGCAATTTGAATAATTCTAAAGAATGAGGTAATATTTGGAGTTTTAACGAGGAACGCTCCGCCTCCAAATTTTCATCAAACTCGCATTTTAATACTAATGAGCTTTACGAGTCGAAGTCGACGCCAGTAAAAATGTCGGAAACTTAATGAAAATATTCTAAATGAATATGCTGTAACCCTCCAACGTATTTGACTGGGTTGTTTAAATTCAAGAAAATTTCTAGATTACCCTCCTCCAAAAAAAACCTTGAATTATAAGAATTTAAACATTCCCAATCCGGATAGATGTATAAAATGCTGTTGTTGTTGTTGATAAAAAAATGCGGATGCTATCTGGTTACATACAGTACATGACTTTTATTTACACAACGGCTTTGCGTGATCCACAAAAGAGAACTCCTTTTGCCCAGTCTCACATTACGTTTTCTTGACTTTGACCGCAACGGTAGTCTATAATTATCAAATATTACAAACGCGAAAAATACTGCAGACATCGTATAAATCCTCACGCTAATCCAGTCCCCTTTTCCCCACAACACCGCAGCGCAGTGGACTGAATGACGATGATCCATTCGCACTCAAAAGACCGGAAAAGGCATTTCCCCCTATGAATTAATCCAAGCAAACAAAAAAGTGAAATGGTATCGGCAAAAAAAAACGGAGAAAATAATGTAATAAAAACATATGGAATACAAGAAACAAATCCAACGTCTCCATTCAAGTTGGGATTGAGAGAAGGCTATACGCACACACTCAAATTGTAAGCAGTAAGGCTTAAGGAAAATTACAGTGTATTTTGTCCAAACATTTCAGAGGAAAGTTTTTCCTCCTGGAGATTTAGTAGGGTGGCAGTGCTAGCTGGAGTGGTTTATGGAGACCCTCATTTGTTTGTGAAGTGTGTTTCTTGCGTGCGATTTCCCCATGCAGTCGCGAATCCCGTCTTCCCCACTAACTAAGATCCAAGAAGCAAAAAGTTTTTTTTTCTTATTCTTTCTTTTGTTTCCAGTGAATCAACATTATGATGCCTTATTTGCCATTTCCCTTTATCCACAAAGATTTCGCCAAAGTTTTTCGCTCAAAGAAGGATGGAGTTAGCTCAAGACATACTTTCCTCTCTTTCGCTTGCTCTCCCTTGAAACAAAAAGCGGAAGAGAAAGATGGGGAAAGAAAATATAAAAAAAAGTTATTCCTCTCTCGAAAAATTTCCTTTAGTCATTCACATTTTCCTCCAGCTTTATTACTTCCAGTGAGTACGGAGTTGCACAATGGAACGATGAAATATGAGCAGAGAGTTGAAGCGGAACGAATGAATGAGGAGACGGGAGAATGCAAAATGTCTAATCCATATTTTTCTCTTATCTTTTAATTCAAATGGTATTAAAGTGTGAATTTGATTCATCCAGAGACGAAGAGTGTCGTAAAACTTTTAAATGCGAACCAATCTTTTATTTTCCTTGTAATGGATGTTCTCCTCTTTTATGCTTCGCAGTGGTGGCATAGAATTGGGGAAATGTTATACACAGGGCCATGTCGCAGTTGCACTCGAGCCTCAACTAATTATTATGTATTATTATGCTCAAGGTTGCTCATTCTCCAGCATTGTGTGAGTCCGTCGTCGTATGCATGTATCATTAGAGCAGGGAAAGCTGGCTCTGTGAGATCACGACGATACACACACTCGCCTCTCCGCTGAGGAGTAACTCGGTGGACCCATGACCAGTGGTGCCTGAAATCTCTTTCTCGCGAATTCCCTGATTATCCACCCTTCACCAAGTGAAAGAGGACTTAATTCATGACAAACTTTCGAGAAACTCGTTACCTCACTGTGTTGCCTACAATTTGCATCACAAAAAAAAGTTTCCTCTTGTGTCACCTCTACACAAACAGAGTCTTGTGTGTGTGTGTGTGTGGGCCCATGCACTACCCAGAAATTGAAAGGTTACACGGAGAAAAAGAAAATGCGAGACAAAGTAATTGGAACATGGCTTGCTCCTTTTATTAGATTTAACGTGTTTTTCACCCGCGCGCTCATCCTCCAAAAACTATAATCCGAATGAAATAGGCTTACGGGAAAATAGTTGAAAAAAATGTGTAAATAATGAGCATTTCTCCAAATTTTTACTTGGTGAATCCTCATTCCTCTTGAAATTCATGAGGCATTATATAAAGATTAGGAAGGTGGAGGATGCTCCAATTTCCAACATTTATCTGGAACATTATTCTAAAACATTGGGGCAAGACAAGGGACACTTCATGTATTACGTCTTCTCACTTTTGTAAAATTGTAGCATTAAAGTCTCGCTCCCACTTGTCTAATATCTAATACGCATTTCGAGCGTTCGTCACGATCTTTCTGATTGCCCCCTTGCTTCATGATATGACGTTCCATATTTCAATAAAAAGTCAATGAGTGTCTTCCCCCAAAAACCTAAATCATTCCGAGTTTTCTCTCCTTTATCAGGATATCAGTTGACGGAAAACGTACAATTTTCTATTACTCATTCCTCCTGCCAGTAATGTGTCAGTTTCCAGTTTCTCAAAAGGGAAAAATCCCCCCAAAATTATGCTGAAGCCTGTAAACGCCGCAGAGCAGAGGGAGAATTGACTGTGTGTGGTTGCTGGCATTATTGGGGTATTTTTCGAAGATAGTGTCTATGCGGTAATACTTTTTTCCTGGGGAAAGAGAGAGGATTCTATGATGTGTGATAAATTATGATTACTACATAACCTTTAGGCTTTCCTTTCACAAGCTTCCACATTCGATTTCAGCTTGAGCTTGTTTTGTTGTTCGGCGTATCTTATTTTTCTCTCCTGATGTTACGTTTGGTTAAGCAGCAAAATTGCTTTACTGCTTTCTACATTTCTTTATATGGCGAGTATTCACAGGCTTACTAATTTTTTCACTCTATTTCCATTTTCTCTTGCATGGGAATGTAGATAGACTAATCCATATTTATAGGGGAAAGTATTTCGGGTGATGGGTGGATGTACTAATCGAAAAGAAAACGTATCTTTTTCACCGTTATCAGCACGTAACCGAAAACTTGGTTCGTGGGGGGCAATGTCAAAAACTTGTGTAGGTGAACCTATTTCATTTTTATTTATAGACGTGACTTTATCACCAGACAAGAAGTGAGTTTGGAGAGTGCCTCCCACTTGTCATATTTTTTCTTACAAAAAGTTACTCCTTCTTCCATTGGCAAAACATCACAGAGATATTTTAAGAATTGCGGGGTCAATTGTTGTCCCATGAATAAGCCTTGCAGAAAAAGTAGAGACTGGAGCAAAAGTCTTGAGAATTCCTCTGAGATTTTGCTAGAAAAAAATATATGAGATTTCTACTGATAAAAACTATTTCAATAATAAGTTCATTTGTGAATGTCGTAGCATAAGGAAAGATATTTTTGGGGGGATGAATTAAGGCAAAACTTTTTCCATGGAAAGACTCGGCTGATCGTAGAGTTTAGCTTGCATCATTTGGATCGTTTGGATAGCACAGAGCAATTCCGCAATAATAATGTAAAGGAATTTTTCAATTGTAGCTGATCGAAGATGGAATGCTGCACATATCATCGTCAAAGAACTGATTTCAGTTTAACCTCCATAATGGTAATGCAGCAAAGTTGGTGGCATCACTCGCCTTAATGGCTCCAGCGATATCTTCATCTCGGCATAATTTGTGGTCAGACTGAGAACTCATGTTTCAATCCCGATATACATGTCTTTAGGTTGAGATGTTGAGGTTATGCGAAATCTAATAAAATGGGGCGTGTCAACAGCCATTCCACATTATCTTCACTATCACTCTTTGCCTTCAATGCTCTCCTGGGAATTCAAATTTTTCTCTGGGTTTGTGCACCACGTCGACTACACGAAAATTCCAAAATGGCTCCCATCAAAAGCCATATCTTCCACTCACAAAAGACGTTCAACTATCATCGACATTGATATCATAATCGATTGAATGGAAAATCTTATACATCTCATCTGCGTGAAAGCGGGGGATTTGCAAAGAGGAAATTTTCTCATTGTAATAAATTGATCCCCACTTTACGTTTTATACCCGGTCCAGGAGAAAGAGAGAGAGAGAGATCACCCGCCAAGTACAATAGAGTGGAGACAAAAACATTTCTCTCTCTCGTCTTTTCATTCTCCTTTTGTGCGACCACATTTTTCACCATGAATCTTCCCATGGATCGAAATCGGCACGTTTTTACCTCAGGAAAATATATGTAAAAAAGTTCTTTTTACATTGAAACAAAAGAAAAAAGTGTTCCATAAAAATTTCAATATATAATCCATTGGAAAAATAAAGAAAGTTATATCCTCTTAGCATTTTACAGCACTGCAGTGGCACTTACTATCCATTTGAATGGGAGCAGTAAAAAAATCTTCATTTCTTGCGTTCAATGGGAGACAACGAATTGATAGGAATGACTCCAAAAAAGGTGAGATAAAAAAAGAAAAGGTCGGACTTTATTTCAAACAAAAAAAACATAATTTCCTACTGACTTGATGGATGAGACTTGGACTTGGACTCACTCTTCTGTTACCACCTTTCCTGTTCGGTGAGGTGAGTGTGAAAACATGCGAGTTTACATACTTTCTTCTCAGAAGGATGGAAACTTAAATTGGTAAAAATTGTAAATGTATAAAGCTCGTTAGTGCTATAAACATATGCCCAGTAGCTTGAATGCGGTATCAGTATCAGTAGAAAAATTATTGGAAACTAGGACATGGCCCGGTAAAAGTCGGTTGCATAACACAAAATTGCATTGTTTTAAATGTGGACATAGAACAAGCCAAGCCTTTCTGTTTGACAAAAACAACAACCAAGTGTTTCAAAACGGAAATAATTACTTGCAGTGAAATAAATGTTCTTCAAAATGTAGATAATGCACTGATATTATGTTTTTAAAACTGGACTTAAAAAATATTACTTTCCCCTTTGGATTAATTTTTAGCTGTCTTCAAGTTTTTGTTTCATTTGGGTTTTCTAAACTTTATTTTATTAAAATACTGGGCTTTAAAATACAAAGATTATTTGGGTGAAGCTGAGATTTGTATTCATATTGGACAAAAGTGCTTTTTGACAGAATACAGGGGAATGAACAACGGAATTAAAGGTTTTGCATATGTATTTGGTTACGTGCTAAATATATATGTATACACGAGTTTGGACTCTACGTGGTAAAATGGTTATACCCATTCCACCAAAGGGCAAAGTTTGCTTTGTAGAGTGACGTGTGCTATTTGCTACCACATTCAAATTCGACTGCTTCGAGATGTACGAGTGGCAATTGGCAAACCTGTAGGCGAAATCTCCTTTCACACACACACAAAAAAAAACTGTTTTTCAATAGTAACGAAAAGAAGGAAAAGGAAGCTGTCAAGAAGATTGGCAAGAAAATCGCTCCCAAACTATAAATACCGCTTTACACCGACTTTTAAGTAATGGAAATGTTAACACGTGGTAAAAAAATGTACTCGCTCTAATGGATAAACGTAGTAAATACATAGGAGAAAGTTTTGTCTGCACCGCAACCTCGAGAAAAAGTTGAGGAAAAGGTTTCGACGTAAAGCTGCTCGCTGTACGAAACGGAAACAGAGCAACTTTTCCATCCACCACCTCTATCATTTGAGCCCGATGCTGCAGGGAGCAATGAGCAGTCATTTGGTGGAATGCAAAGTGTGACTAATCGTTTTCATCAAAATAGGACGTATGTACTACAACATTCTCCGATTCTCTTCTGAACTTCGTGGAATATAATTTTCTCTCTCGCTCTCCCGGAAATGTGGCTATTTAAGAAAGCTTCCTGGAGCTATAAGAAACCGGAAAGAATAAAGGATTTCATTTCAATTTTCCCAGAATTGATTCCAGAGTCAAATAGGTATGCATGGGCATGGCGGTTGGGTACTTGCTTGCGTCATGAATCAACGTGAGTGCGAGTCTGGGTAACATTTTAGTCGCATAAATATTTTTGAGGTTACCTATACCCACTTACAATATACGCAAAAAAAGAAGATGTTATCATTTTGAAAGTTCAGCACGCTTCAATAATTACTCTAAAAGAGGAACAATCCTATATCAATTCACCCCCAGTGCGTATGCATAAACTGGAAAAAAACTGGAGTAACTTTTTTCTAGTTTACTTTGGTGTTTGGAACACTTTCACTCGCAGTACACAGGCTTCAAGGTGAGAGGACATGAAAGATTAGATGTAAGAAGTGAAACTTTTCACAGTTGGAAATTTCAATCAGTTAAAAGCTTCTCAATTTATTATCCATCAATTTGGGTTACGTAACTTTTTTTTGTCGAGTGGTATTGTCCACATTATCGTAGGTGGTCCCGGTTGGGAAGGCGTACACCAAAAGAGTACATACATACCTATATGTACATATGTATGTATGTAGGTAGATGTTTGTATGAAGAAATGTTTACTTGAAATGGTTAGGAATCAAACGAACATGTACGTACGTATATTTAAATTTATAGGATCACATTATTTCCCCATTTTCCGATCTTTATTGGAAATATGATAGTTCCCATTACGTGAAAATCCCTCAAATGAGAATTCCAGAACGAAAACATTTCCCTCCACTTGTGCTCGAAGATGCTATCAAGTTTTATGGTTGTTAATAAATAAGCTAAAAAAACTCTTTTATATGCTCTAGACTCATAATATAAATTTTAAATTGCATGCAAACATGAACCACTCATTTTGCACATATTAAGATGAAATGATGTTTCAAAGCGGAAATTCATGTGAACGAAATCATTTTCGTATATAAAAAACTCACTCATGCGAAAACATTTTTTGGCAGGGCTTATCCCAAAAAAAAATTTAATAAAACTCAAAAGAAGTGTGCATAATGTAATAGCAAACAAAAGTTGTTCAAATTTTTTTACATTGCAATTCTTATCTTTGAAGTAGCGTGAAACAAGGCATATTTTATTTTCTCATTATCCCAATCCCGCGAAAGGTACTGAATTCGATTACGAACTAGTCAAACGTCAAGAAGTAAGTTTAACCTTTTCATCCCGTCACATATTTTGCGACTTATAAGTCATCCTTATTCTCCCCCTGTTCACTCTTGTTCCCCATCGCATCCGGCGAGCGACAAAATGGGCAGTGTCCTTTCTGCAAAACTTGAAGCACAAAGTCATCCGAGTGGAAAAGCTGAAAGAAAAAACGCATAAAAAGGGGAAAATCACAATCACATGAATACAATACCATAACATGACTTCTTTTTTCCACAAAAAAATACTTTATGCACACAAGTGGAAAGGCGTATTGTTTCTGGAGTCAGCCCACTTTGTGTTTTCCCATCATTATTATTATTACTCCAGAGGAGGAAAACGAGGGATATTACGGGAGTAAATGGGATACGCTGAAAGAAAACGGCTTAAAAAGCATATTACGTGTATAGGAATATGATTACGCTGGAAGAGAGAGAGAGAGAGAGGCGATGTTCGCATTATTATAATATCGCTATATTCTCCTTCAGACTTTTGGCGAATTACAAAAGGGTGAACACACCAAATCCTCCCAAAGAAAGAGCTATAAACATGCCAATTTCCTCTGTCATATTATTATGATCCCATTACTTCCCCTAATGTGTATTGCAAATCTATTATGGCGCAGAGGAGCTCACACAAAATACCATTTTCTCTCTCTCTCTTCTTCTCGGCCTTTGCATTGGAAAATGGGAGGAAATGAGGGGAAATACAGTGAGCGCGGAAAAAGTCATTGTTTCGAGGAGAACAAAAATGATATTACATTTGCGTAACAACTGGATTAGGAATTACAAAGGCTTCCTCACCTGAAAGCACGCTTGGCACTGCGAGATATTCATTTCGGGAATGAGATTCCTGTAAAACTTGTACCGCAGCGGAGCCGGCCATTTGCACACAATCGTTTCCGTCGGCTCCAAGGTTCGCAGGTACGCCCTATCGAGAATCACAGGGATGTACTCGCTATTCACCCCGGCACTTGGTTTGTACGTAAAAGGATCGTTTGGGCTGGTGACTCCATCCTCGCGGAGTGTCTGGAAACCAGCATCTTCATCCAGCTCGTTATCGTTATCCTCGAATTGTAAGACTTGCACACCCTCGCCAGTCACGTCTTCTCTCCATCTCTGCGCCGCAGATCTGTAACGACCTGGCCCAGTACTGCCGTTATTAAAGCTGCTGGCGGATGATAAGCTTCTCCTCCTCCGGATTTCTGAGGTATCTTGCTCCTGTATCTGCTTATTAGCTCCTATCAGACCGACTGCCTCCTCATCCGAGATCCCCTCTTCCGGCTGAAACTCGACCACCGGCAATTATTAAAGCTGCTGGCGGATGATAAGCTTCTCCTCCTCCGGATTCCTGAGGTATCTTGCTCCTGTATCTGCTTATTAGCTCCTATCAGACCGACTGCCTCCTCATCCGAGATCCCCTCTTCCGGCTGAAACTCGACCACCGGCAATACCTCAAATGACACGAAAGAGAAAACAAAAGGGTGGAAACAGTTGATGCAATGATTGCCTCTGGGATTGAGCAGAGGGTTTGTAGTAGAGCACCGATAGCACATGGGCAGGAGGTCCTCGCTGTCGTGGAATTTGTCCCCCTTTGAGGCTAGCGTCAAGAGGCAGAGTCCATCCCTCAAGGGCTCCGTGACCATCAGCCCCTTGAGTCTTTCTAGGACGTTCCGTGCCAACTTGAAGGCCTTTAAAGTTCTCGCCTGCTTTGCCAACGTGTAGAGCACGTGAAACTTGGAGATGGGAAGGTCCGTCTCGACCATTAGCTCGTGCATGAGAAACTTTGAAATGTTGAAGAGGGCATCCGCCATGAAAGGGGTGAAGGGTTGGTCCGTATACCTGTACACAGAGTTGAATGCGTAGTACATCGAGCCCTTCTTCTGGTGGATAAAAAAGTTTTCCATCATCTCCTCCACAATCTCGATATCGTCCAAGCGGCTCCGTGCCAAATCCTGGTATTGTATACTGAGTACCCAGTGGTAGTATCCGGCGTCGTGGAACCTCGTCTCAAAGACGGCATTCTTTATAAGCTGTTCCAGAACCTTGAAGGCCTCCTCTGGGCATCCGGCTTCGTGAAACGCTTTCTGCGACTCTGCAAACCGATCATTCTCAGCGAGCCATTGGGCATATGGCAAGTATGCCATTTTCTTCAGTTCTGGATGTCGCTCAACGATCACAAACACTTCCTGCCAGTTTCTCGCCAAAATGTAGAGGTCCAAGACTTTGTCGACAAGGCCCACTCGACGGTACATTTCTGCGGCGGAGGATGCTTCGCCAAGTTTCACAAGGTACTCTGCGCAACGGGACAACGCGCCCGCGTCATTCCGGTCCAGCTTCCGGCCAACGTCCAGGAGCATATCTGTCCAACTATTTTGGCCCATGATTTCGATAGCCTTCTCCTTTTCACCCGCAACCATGTACATTTCGGCGGCTGCTCGTGGCTCGTTTATCTTCACCGCCCATTCTGCCTTTCGCTTGAGAAGAGTGCTGCGGTTGTTTGATTCTCCGTCGGTGAGATACTCTTGTGCCAGGTCGAACATGCGAAGGTCGGCGTACATGGAGACTGCTTTGTCCTCCTCGCCATTGTCCTTGTAGAGACGGGCAGCCTCGTTGAACCGACCTTGGTACGCGTACACCTCCGCAAGGAAACTCTTTTGTCCTTTGGTGTCATGAACTTTATCCTGTAATAAAAAAATACGTGGGAGGAACATAAATTGTATGGAGAGAACATTTTCCCCACAATAAAAATCAGATGCAATGGTGCATTTTCAATGGTATTTAAATGAGCATTTGAGATCAGAGCACGTTTCCGCCATGTCCATATGATGTGTTCTCATGTACCTGATACTGTTCGATGAGTCGAAGGAAGGACAAATTCTTTGTTTTACTGAACGCCTTTCTCGCAATGTAAAAGTCCATTCCTTCGAGCGCCGAGTTGGCCAGAGACTTCCAGTCATTCAACGGAACTCCTAATGAGGCCACTTTGTACGCCTCCCTGCGGAGTCGAAGAAATGGAGAAAAGGAGAAAAAAGAGGAAAAAACACACGCTTTAATAATGTTCCACTCTCCCCATTCCATTCATAGTGTAATGAAATAATAGATAAAAGTTTTTTTCAAAGACTTTGTATCCTCAAACAACTTTATGAAAAGTTTGGCTTTATAGGAAATCATTAGATAGGTATTATAGGGAGAACCAGCTTCAGCTTCTTTTTTTTCTTTGAAAGGATGGGACCCAAAATGCAATAAAAATGTTTATTATCTTACTTAAACTGCTTGTGTTGAATATATTGGTACATGGGTGCGGACAGTGGGACCTCCAGCGTGACAACTGACGAGTTTTGCATCGAGAAGATTTTATGGCCACAGAAACCGACGACAAAGCCCTGAATTGGGAGTGGCAGTAAACTATAATGCATATCATTTTTATTCAATATTTTTCCACTTTTTTTTGAAAGGGTAAATGCATACGGCCAAGCAGGTTCAGATCAACGCATCTCACGCTTTGAGGCACTTTTACCACATCGACAGGAAACGGATTGTCTAAAAATATCTTGACAACCTACGCACACGAGAGACAATAATCAAGTTATACAGATTTTGTGGGTGGAAGGGGATGAAATAATGGAGCTCTTCATCATCACCATCATCAGGATGACTCGGATCTTGACAACCTACGCACACGAGAGACAATAATCAAGTTATACAGATTTTGTGGGTGGAAGGGGATGAAATAATGGAGCTCTTCATCATCACCATCATCAAGATGACTCGGTGTTACAATCTCTACCAAAGTCATTTTGAGCAAAAAATACCGTTGAAAAAATGTCAATTTCCGAAATTCCTCTAACCAATTTTCACAGCATCTTTTGACCTTTTGGAAAGGACTTTGCTATATAAAAAATATATAGCAGCCGAACCCTAACTTTAGTGATGAGACGGCTCATAATCTCATTTAAAAAAGACTGAAATGAGAGGATAAAAGCATCATCTCATTTCGACCCCAGCCCAACCTGTCCATTCTTGAGTCCGGCAACGAGGACCTCCTTCCCCCGCATCCCTCCCACAGAGCGAATGTACCGTATATGCGAGTCGAGAAGCCATTCCTTCTGCCGAACTCCGGAGAAACTGTAGCATTGCAGTTTTTTCTCTTGGCAGAGAATCAGGTTCTCCGTACACATGACAAGTAGGCTGCATTCAAAGCTGTGATTTATTTTGTCCCGCAAGTGGTATTTGAATTCTTCCGATTTTCCATCCCGTTGATAAATCAGCACTCTGTCCACGAACTGTATCTGGAAGCCAAGAAAAAAAATACAATTCATTTTTTAAAATGTTTTTTTCTCTCCCAAGAAAAAAACACTTTTTTTTACTAACAGCCAAGGAGTCCTTGAAGATGGCCAGCTTCTTCACCACATCCCTACACTTTATCCGCACTCGTACATCCCGCAGCAGATTTTGCACCATCACATCTGTCATGTTCATTCTGTCACGAAAATGAATTTTAGATCAGGAGAGAAGTCAGTTGTGTGCACTTAATTGAATCATAAGTTCCACTTCCATGTATGAATATATTATTTGGAAAAAAGTTGTGCTCTTCAAAGTGCATTTTGGCACATTCCGTAATACTTGTCAATTTCCAGAATTAATTTCACAATTCATGCATCCATTCTCATTTCCATTGTTTCATCGATTCTCAAAATATAAGGTTTTTGTGTGAAAGCGTGCAAGTTTTAAAGTATACACACGTACCTGTATGCATACAGGGACTTGTACAGAGCGTGGACGACAAGCAGTTGAACGTCATAATATGTCAACACGCCTCCTTGTGTTCCCACAATCTGCAAAAGTCATCAGAAAATAGTGTAAGGGGCTTAAGAGAAAGAGCACACAGTATATCATTCCCCATGTAAATTGATGATTATCATTTATGATGTCTTTTTTTCGGTGGCAAGGTTTTTTATTCCTCTCATAGCATCTGTGGCTTTCATGTATGTGTAGGAGTGTCCCTTTTCTATGACTTGTATAATATACAAAGTTTCATTATTATTATTATTATTATAGGGAAAAGTTTTTATTCCTGTGTGGAACGACTTGCTATTTCTATGCAAATGAGCTGCTCTTTAGCTCCCTTTCGTAATGCAACAAAACACTGCGTTCTGTGCAGTTCCAGATTGAAACATCATTTTTGAAAAATGTACACACATATCCTCATGTGAAACTTTTGCTTATTCCTTGTTTTCCCATTTTTCGTGTATTGCAGGACGTGATAAGGAATGAAAAGAGGGAATCTCTGGAAAATCTTTAAAGTGTGAGATTCAATGCGTGTAGTAGCTTCATACCAAGCTGTGGGAATTAGGCTTCATGGCACAAGCCCAAATCCAGGACTCCTGCTCTGCGACGGCGGTGACACGAACGCCTTCTTGGGTAAATATCGCACAAGCCTTATTTGACCCAGTCACGATAATGTATTCGCAGTCACGATGAGTGTGTGCATAGACTACCCGAAGCGGATCAAACCCAAGTGGCCGCTCCTTCATCATCTACACCATCAAATAATGGGGGCTTTAATAAAGTCCAGTACTCTCCGTTATGATGCAAAGTTTGAGAAAAAGCTTATTCTGCAACACTAAAATCACCACATTTATAAAGTCATACCGGCTTCCCTGTAAGACTGTAGAAGGATAGGGTTTGACCCCAGTCCACGACGCAGAGCATGTCCTGACCATCCTCAGGAGCTTTGCCCCATGCTACACCCCACACGGGAGATAGAGGATCCTCCGGGCCGCTCAATACGACAGTGCTCGGATCCATTCTGCAGATTTTTTTAATTGATAAATGAAATGCAATTTTGAAATTACTTTTGAAGTCCTCTTTTAAACCTTTTTCCGAATGGAGACTGTTCCATTCCCGAGTCCGATTGCAAGAAAGCTTCCGTCGTTTGTCCAGCAGCAGGCATTGATTCTCGCTGGAACCTTGTGCTTGTCAACGCTCTTTTTGTCGGGTGACCAGATTCCAAAATCATTCACAGCACAACTTGCTAAAAGCGTGTTTGTCGGGTTGAAGGCCATGCATTGGATTGACTCTCCATGACTTGGATAAGAAAATATTTAATCAATTAGTTAGAAATTCCTTGATTGTATGTAAGTGCAAATGACCTTTGATTTTGGTATTTCACCGTACACGTATTTCAGCGTTCCCTGTAACGTGTCGCTCCAAATAATAACGTTCTTGTCTGCGCCTCCGCTCGCAAACCGCTTCCCATCGTATGCATATGCAACACAGTACACTGTACTCTTGTGTCCTGAAAAAGTATGCAAATGGATATACAATGTATATTTTATTTTCTCAATATGTGGAGATTAATTATGGTTCTCTCGATGGGCAAGAGTTTCGTGCATCGTGATGATTACGGTTTAACCTTTTAATGATTGTATAATTGCTCCTTCAGCCACGTTAATCACTAAAATCCGCTGGCCCACTGCAGCAACGAGTTGAGCTCCATCCGGCGAAAAACATGCGTCGTAGGCACTGTTCATTTGTTCATGGAATTAAGTCATTATTATAAGCTTAATGTGAATAGACGGCAAAAATTATGATTTAAAAAAACGTACCAATTATCGCCATTATCCGGATAGCTAACCTTTTCTACCCAAACTGTGGTTGTGCGCATTTTGCACTGTGAGATCACAGATTTACCCCAGAATTGGCGATTTCAGTGCGTGACTTTATTCTGAAATGAAAAGATTTTTAAAAAGAAAAACTCTTTCAAGCCAAGCCCTGTAGTAAATATTTACATGGATGATATTTCAAATATTTGTGAAAAAACTAATAATAATTCCTATAATTAATTTTAAGGTATGATTTTAATAATAAAAGTATAAATGTCCTTGTAAAGCATTTGAGAGACATTTTGAGGTTATCCATAGGTACAATCTTGGGAAGATGCATGATTACCATAAAATAAACCATCTCCGATGTAACATTTTTGAATGACATGGCATGACTATAAATAGAGCATGAGATCATGTAGCACTTTGTGTGGAACAACAGCTCCCTTTACAAGTCATAGTCACGAAGAGGAAGTAACTTGTCAAAGTAATTTTTCCCAATATCCCGATTCCCTGGTACGATGCAAGATGCAATAAAGCATCTCATACGTAATTTATAAGAGTGGCGCAGCACGAGCCTCACACGCCGCTTATTGAAGAGGACTTATTTGATTTCCGAAAGTTTAAAGGGTAGCAGCAGAGGCAGAGCATCTGCAGGGCTGAAAAACTGATCTTCTTTTCTAATATTCTGGGTAACTCAAGCTTGAATACGAGCGAATGTGTGTATGTGTACACCAGGTAAACATGAAGGAAGTGGATATAGGTATGTATAATAGCTTTACATGTATTTCCCTATTTGAAGTTATGAGTCAACTTTGAATAAGTAATGGAGGGTTCTCGTAGGTCAGATCTCTAGCTTACCACATGTGCCCCCAAAGCTAAAAATAGAACCAAAATGGGTTTGATGAGCATAGATAACATTTGCTCGCATCTTTGAGTAAAAAAATTGAGAATTGTACTACGTGAACGGATTCTCTCCAAAATTAATCAAAATTTTCTCTGAAAAGGAAATTACCAGGTATAACGATTGAAATCAATCCGGCAGAGCCATAAAATACAAGCGCACGAGCTATAAACGCTTTTAATAGAGTTGATTCTAACAGCCCCTTGACCGGAAAACAGAATTGAGGAAGAAAGTCATCGTCCCCAGGCTCTTATCACAATGAAATTGAAAATCCTTGTAACTCATTTAAATTCAAATGGCATTTGAAGTGTGGGTAAAATGGCTCTTCTTTACACTAAAAAGTGACCAGCAGAAAAAATATGGAGCATTCGAACACAAAATCTTGTGTGGAAAATCGAGATTAAGATAATCATAGAAAAGCGATACATATGTAATCTGTAAATCTAAATATAGAAAAACGCGTGCTTCCAGGCTGACGCTACGGCGTACGTCTAACCTTTCAAGTGCGTGTGTNTTCCAGGCTGACGCTACGGCGTACGTCTAACCTTTCAAGTGCGTGTGTACATATCTGTCCACATCTGCTGTTGTTGTTTTTGGGAGAACACGGATCCAAACTCGGAGGCAATAAGTACCCACCTTTTTGCCTCCAGTTATTTTGTTGAGAGGAACATATGCCCAGTAGCATTTTCCAGTTTGAACCATATCGCATCTTGCAAGTAATTATTGGTATTATATGCGGAACACTTTTTTCATCCCGTGTATCCCTTCGTCCCAAACTTATTATTTCCTTTCTAAAAGATTTTTCTTAAAGATTTGTGAATCTACAGATCTACAGTAAAAGGGAAGATGTTGCATTTCGAGAGTGTATGTGATGATGATGAACAAAAGGAAAATGTTGAGCGTTTGCAGCTGCCCTTTTCAAAGCCTTGCTTTTACGCACACCTTTTTTCTGCTGACGTAAGTGCGTCAGCAGACGTATACGCACAGGACACAATGCAATATTCAAGACGGAATGAAAGGGATCCTTTATTCTTGTGAGCCATGTGCTATATACCGAAAAAAAGAATTCTGAAACTGTGAGGGATTGTGTAGAAATTCCCATTTTGGTTGCTTTTTAAGATTTGGATAGGGTCCAGGATCGAGGCCGAAGTTGTGC
This sequence comes from Seira sanloemensis, assembly GCA_027743915.1. Classification (NCBI taxonomy): domain Eukaryota; kingdom Metazoa; phylum Arthropoda; class Collembola; order Entomobryomorpha; family Entomobryidae; genus Seira; species Seira sanloemensis. The sequence goes on from JAHZMY010001155.1 coordinate 15,709, forward strand.
ATACAGTGTACCATGGCCCACCCCAACTGCCAATCAATATCAATCAAGCTCTCTCACAACTGAAGCGAATTATCAAGTTGGAAATGCCCAATGAGGATGAAGTATAGATCACATCTGGAGAAAATTGCACGACTTGTTAAATTGTAGTCGACATCAATGTAATCAATTATGCCACAGTGTATCTACAGCGGAATGATGACAAGAGAATGACTTGGGTTTCATGAGAGATCATTTGAAGCCTTTTTTATTCAAGGATTGCGTGTTTTCACTCCTGAGCCTAATTTGATAAATTGGGAAGCGTGCCGTATGGCTCACAAGGTGAGTTTGGCGGTTACAAAGTCAAAAAAACTTTAAATACTTTGCATTTACACTATTTAACAGTGTAGTATATAGGGTCAACTAGGGCCCACGCAAGGTCTCTGCTGGGTGCCATATGTCACGTCGTAGGGGAGATATGCTCTCTCACGTGCTATATGACATTTCCGGTTTACATTAAGTACGGTTTCCATCTTCTCCATAAATTCCTAGAGATGAGTTCTAATAATTCTAAAAAGATTATAGTTTTGTGAAGGAAAGTTGTATTAACATTCCTACACATTTTTTGATCACCCGCTTGCAGCTTTCTTGTGTGGGAACTGATGTAAAAACGTATCTTGTTACGCCGAAATGGCTACAAAAATTTCGTTTTCAACCATTGCATGAGAAACAAAAGAGCGACAGATAAATTCTAATGAGCATGGAGAGATCCATTCAGATGAGAGAGCATCATCATTGCTCATGGTCGTGAATCATAGAGCAGCTGAAACTCGACTTTTGACGAAACTATGGGAAATTATGTAACGAAGCTTATTTTTTAACGATCATGGTGGTTGTTCATATCTACTACCAGTGTAAAATTCATATTTAATACAAAGTATCGATTTTTGCCATTAATTGCGCCCAGGTGCAAGAGAAAGAAACAACTGCTGTAATAACTGCAAAAGATTATCGCCGAAATTACAGAATTTAATAGCTTCAGACAACAGCTTTTAGGTCCAAATCTTGTACATCTCCAATACCTGAACATTTCACAGAAGCATAATAATCAGTAGTAAAAATTTCACATTGCATGAAACCCTCTTTACCTTCTGCAAATATCTAAACTCTCCATTCCAAAGTATCGTAATTTGAGATTTTTGTACTTTAATCCGCACAAGATGAAATTTGAATTGATTACCAGACCGATTCCCACAACAGAAGGCATGATGAATTGTAATGATAATGTTGCAATCAGTTTGGCCTTGACATTGCTTAATGATACATGAATAATTCTGTATCATACAAACAGCACAGGAAAAAAGATTCAGCGTAAATTCACAAAAGTCCTGAAAAAAGTATGCTGTTGTAAAGTTTCCTTCCATGTTCATGTTCAAGTTTTTGGAAGAAAAAATTCTGCATTTTTTGACTGGAGAGAAGTTTCCCTTTTTCATGTTCTCAGAAGAAAATAATAATGGTATCCAATTTTCCACAATATGCTTTCATTACACAGCATCCTTGATGTGAAATCTTTTATGCAGTTTATGCCTCTCACAAGCGGCCTGTAATTTCTCAGATATGAGTTTTATTGAAAAAGTAGTGCAGTCAGTGAGGACAGAAAAATGTGAAATGTTAATAAAAAAAATTCGTGCAGTGGTTCCTAGAAAAATGTGAAATGTTAATAAAAAAAATTTCGTGCAGTGGTTCCTTCCACGCGATCCAATAAACCATATAAAGTAACATATTATGAAATACTTTTTTTTGGGAAAAACAGGCACGGGATATGGAATTGTTTCAGGCAATAATGTCTTCCTAACCTGAGAAAACATTTTTTAATAGGGTGGAAAGGGATGCGAAAATGGCGTTTTGTCAAAAGTAATACAAAATAGTATAGAAAAATGAGGTTTCTACAGACGCGTCATTTCCATCTCGTGGTTGATTTCAATTTTTTTAGACATCCGTCCAAACCGAAAATGGAAAAAACGCTGGTATTCCGCTTATTTAAAAAAACATTTTCCCATTAAAAAATTTTATCATATAAAAATATAAAAAAAATTGTACATTCTATATTTGGGGAATGTAAGACAAATATGTAAATGTAATAAAGTTTTTGGTTAGTTTGACACTTTTTTTGTAGTTTCAGTCCAGCAATGGAAAAATTGCCGACTGGTAAACTCAGACGCGTCATTTCCATCTCGTGGTTGATTTCAATTTTTTTAGACATCCGTCCAAACCGAAAATGGAAAAAATGCTGGTATTCCGTTTATTAAAAAAAACCATTTTCCCATTAAAAATTCTTATCATATAAAAATATAAATTTTTTGTACATTCTATTTTTGGGGAATGTAAGACAAATAAATGTAATAAAGTTTTTGGTTAGTTTGACACTTTTTTTGTAGTTTCAGTCCAGCAATGGAAAAATTGCCGACTGGTAAATAAGCCAACTTTATAATTTCTTCCAAGGATGTAACTTTTTTCTTAGCTCTGCAATGGTCATCAGAAAGATGCATGATACAAAAATGACCGTTTCCCTTCTCCAAAGTATATCCCAGAGCAAAAAGTAGCGTGACAATTTCTCATGTTGCAAACGGTTTGTGAGAATTGAGAAAAACATAAGACGAAGAAGAAGTGCTTCAAATGCAGTTCACTTCACTTTCGGCCCGGAGAAATATATAATATGTACACCAGCATTATTTACTTTGGCAAAAACATCTCTCATCGGAATTATGCAAATGAGCTGTAAGCAGGTGTCTTTGTGAAATTAACGAATATTATTTTCCCCTCATTCTTGTGTATGTGCCAACTAGCGAAAAAAAACCTACACACTACATTTTCCAAACACGTCTGCAACACTTTGAAAAAAGGATGCGTGCATGCCATGAAATGATCATCGTGAAATGCCGAAAAGCCATACTCCACCACGAAAAAGAGAGAGAGAGAGAGGAATGGCGTAGATTGGCTGTTAATTACGTAACCTGAGAGAGTGTACAAAAGAACTGCTGAATTCTGAAAAAAAATGCAATTTTTATTCCAGATGTGGATGGAAAAAATGAAACGGCCTATTACCCACATTATTATGCGACCCTTTCCATGGGAAATAATATGGCGGAAAAACTTGAGATAATATTATGGCGATATGAGACTCACATTAGCCCCGTCTACATTACCATTACCGACATTAAATACGATTTTGAGACATTGTCTTTGTACTTTTATTCGTCTCAAATGCATCTGTGCCGAAAACTCGATAATGATGGGCAGTTCATACGCAATTTCAGATAGAAAAAAACTTGTCTTGAATACAAAAGGTCCGTCGTCTTTTTTCATTCCCTCACATTTTCGACATTCGGAATCAAGGTCTCGGGTGCAGATGATGCGCCATGTAATTAAAACAGAAAGAGAATATGTGTGTATGTGCATGTGCGTCATTATTTTTTCGCGTGACTTATTTAAACTACTAAAAAAGGATGAAAAGGGAAAAAAACTTCAGATGGGATCGAATCCATGTGATTCATATTTTGTCCCAATTTTTTTCCCTTTCCACTGAAATAATTATTGTTATTGAAGCGTCATCTGCTTTGATTTAAAATGACATCAAAATTATTTCTGTGTATTTCTCAGGTGCAAAACTTTTTACATCAAAGGAAAAACGTTGGCCTTGGATTGATTGATTTTCATGACAGCCGTTCTGATTCCTTCGTGTTTGTGTCAACTTCTCCGCTGACTTTTTACAATATCGCAATATTTTTTATTAGATTGTAAAAGCTCCTTTATTTAATGTCTACCAGGAAATTTTGAAGGAAGACTTGGTAAACGTGTTTGGAAAGGCAGATGAAGGGTCTCTGAATAATACTGACCCTTCAAGGATATGTGTGGTGTATAACAATAAGCAATACGCTTCATTTCATTCTCCCCCTCTCTTGATGCTACGCTATACAATCAGCTCGGCTACTGAACAGTGACGATACTCATTCTCCCTTTTCAAAATGCTATACCTCAAATTCTGTCTTGGCTTTCGAAACACCTGCCCCCTTTTTTTTACCGCAGGCAATATTATTCTCTCTCTGTGTGAGAGTGCATCGTCATATTAAACTTTTCCACTAATTTGTTGCGTTAGGTAAAGGGAATACTATACACATTCAAAGGAATTACATGGATGATGTGGCCTTTGAGAAATTTACGAAATTGATCCAAAATGCCACCAGCGAAACTAATAAAACTCAAATGTGCTTTTTCCCCTTCGCATTGTCATCAAAAAGAAGTGTGTATAACCTGTCCAGAGAGAAACACACTAAGCAAGTCTAAAGCATTCTACCTTTTTCCTCCACAAAAATGGTGCAATGCTGCGGGTGTATTATTGTTCCCTTCAAAGGAGCAAATCGAATTCACTTTTTTCCTGGCAGAATGTGTCAGCTCAAGCTGTAAATTAAGGGCCATGGGGAAACAAGCTAATGCCATCACACGTAGTTTATTCCATGAATTGAGAAATTGAAAGAAATGGAGGCTGTGTGGAGGACCAGGTGATTTCGATTTTATGATAAAGCCTCAATGTCACCTCAAAAGTGACGCGTGTATCTCACGCAGACAGGATCAAGGAGAAGTTGGAGAGAAAAAAGAGATGGAATAATATTGTAAATAGGCCATTTCCTTTCTTAAAGTGTCACCTCTCTCTTCAACTGAAATATGGTTTTATGGAGTCAAGCCATGATTTCGTAAAACGCGAGCATTTTGCAACGACAGCACGGTGTGAGGTATGTATAACATCTCCAGAAGAATCGAGCCCGGGAGCTCGGCACCAGAGGACAATAAAATTACAATTGATTGCAATTGCCGCATCCTCGCAGCAAACTCAAATTAATAAAAGATTCGCATTAGAATATATGCTCTTCATGGCCAGCACTGATCTGAATTGAATTGGATTAATGATTATGTATTCTGACTGAGTGCACTGCACTCTGGCCTGTAAAAACTTTTTTTTTCTTTTGGCAATCGTAAATAGTTCAAAGAGGAAACAAGAAGTATCATTAATCAAACGGACAAAAAGTCAGCGGATAGGTTTTTTTATTTCATACGAAAATTAATAGTTTTAATTTTCCGCCCGCGAAAAACAACGGTTTCGCCATTTTTCTTTTGCAGGAAAGGATTATGCCGAAGAAGGGAAACGCGAACGGAAAAGTAAGGCCAGAAGAGGAAAGGGAAGACAAAAATATAGATTTTCATATTAAGGCCATTTTTTTCCTTTCCTTGACGGAAAGAAAGTTTCTTGACTTCTGACATGTGGCTGCTGACACGGTAGCCATTTTGATGCAAGACTTTTTGAGAGAGTCAAACTTTTTGTGTCAAGTAAAAAACTCGGAGTTTTTTCCATCCTTCATTCAAATAAAGCCTTCTGAATAGTTTTAATTTTCCGCCCGCGAAAAACAACGGTTTCGCCATTTTTCTTTTGCAGGAAAGGATTATGCCGAAGAAGGGAAACGCGAACGGAAAAGTAAGCCCAGAAGAGGAAAGGGAAGACAAAATATAGATTTTCATATTAAGGCCATTTTTTTCCTTTCCCTGACGGAAAGAAAGTTTCTTGACTTCTGACATGTGGCTGCTGACACGGTAGCCATTTTGATGCAGACTTTTTGAGAGAGTCAAACTTTTTGTGTCAAGTAAAAAACTCGGAGTTTTTTCCATCCTTCATTCAAATAAAGCCTTCTGACAGCGACCCTTTTGTGAACGAAAGTCAGTTGGTTTTGTGCAAACGAACGGGTCAAAAGTACACACAGAGAGTAACTGTTTCTTCGTTTTAAACTCCCGTCTGCCGTCTGTCAATTTACGGGAGAAAAGATGGTTGCATCATTGTACCCGTCTTTAATCTCTTAAAGACATCCTCGCTGCTTTTGATGCTGCTGCTGTTTGTTGACTCTCGTCTGTAAAGAGCTTACGGGAGCGGAATGCTATTCTCCAAAAGTTTAAAGGAATACGGAAGAAAAAGATGAATCATTCAAACGAGCATGAGTTTAATTACTGTTTACACCACTTTAGTACCTAATGCAGGGAATGATAAAACATGATGGATTTTATCTCATTTTGAGCATTTTACAAGGCTTCTAAATGCACAAAAAAAATTGCGAAACTGTTAAGAAAACTGTCTTTCCAGTGAAACAAAATGTAATTCATCTTTAGAATGTCAATAGATTTTTATGTATGGGCCAAGGAGCAACTGAAAAAAGTAGAAAAAACGAGAAAAGTGCATTGTCTCGGAGCAGATGCATCAGAACCAGAAATTTTGTAAAGATGCTCTGATGCTAAGCTATTGAGCAAGATGCGTTTTGTGTATATCTCTACCTTTTTCATTGTTGACTGCATACATTGTACATATACACATTTCGAAGTAATATATTTTTTTCTAGTTTATGTACCCACACCACACGTGCCATGTGGCCTTCTAAAATGAAAACTTCTCTCGCCGAGAGGTTTATTACTCAG
>JAHZMY010001156.1:0-20619 GCA_027743915.1 Seira sanloemensis
ACTTCAGGTGTTGTACCCTTCGCACGGGTGAGAACGGGTTCTATCTGGTGCATAAATTTATTTCCTTGATGCTCATGATCATGGCCATAATTCAATTGGGATTACTCTCCATTATTGCAAAGAATTATGACACGATAGCAGTAGCCGTAAATGGATTGCTGGATTACCAAAAGAAGCTGGTTAAAAGTAAGTCTTAAGTATAAAGAAAGAAAAAAAGGAATTTCTTTTTTATGGAGAAAGTTTTTTTTTCAAATAGGATTTATGTGCTTCAATATCATTTCTTTTCCTTAAAGTTCACAGACTGCATTGGAAGGTATGGGAGGAGAGGCATGAGCTCAAAATGAAGTTTTTCGGGATTATTCTGTTCCAGTCGTTATTAACTTGTTGTTTCTTCTTCTTCGTTACACTGAGTGCCGTGTACTTTGATCTGGATCCGTTGAGTTTTGCCGAGCCATTCTCCAGATTACCCGCACCGCCAACGTCGGACTTGAAGAGATTTGTCTATTTCTGCCTACTTTTTACAATCCGAGTTGCAGGCATTCAACTTAACCTAATTACAACGATAAGAAATTTTTGGTTCATGTTGTTCTACTACGTGATCACGCTACAGGCCTATTTTGGCTGCATTATTGCGCTTGCCTCGATGAGACCGAGGTTTGCCAGTGATCTTCCACTCTTGGTTGAATATAGAAAGTTGAAACTGTACCATCGGCGGATTTCATTGTTCTTCAATGCTGCGAATGGATGGTTCATGCTGTACGGGCATGGGTGTACGGTAATCATGTACTGGCTGAGTGTGAAGGGATGGGGTCAGCTGCCAGACATTATCATGACGACGTTCCCGTTTGGAGCGACGATCACGTTGGTGGGCATGCAGTTTCTTTTGTATCTGCTCAGCAAGGTTCGGATGTCTTCCGGGAACCTGAAGGTGAAGAGGCTGAGTGCAATGCTCTTTTGCAAGCATGACTTGAGACGGATTTGCATGAAACAGTTGAAGGCCATGGTACCAATCCGATTTAAAAGTGGTAATTACTTTACCATTACGAAAGAGTCGCCCGGGCATTTCTTCATCACGGTGCTGGAGAATGTGGTGAATGCGGTGTTGACCATCTAAGTGGTGGCATTAGGCCAGGGGAAAATTAATTTTACAAGTGAAATTGTGGTAATACTATATTCTGAAATGGTTATGGCTGCTGCCGACATGTGTAATTTTCTAATTTATGAGCTCAATCAAGTTTCCCCCATATGGCAAAGTGGAGCTATTGAGGAAAAATTGGAGCACTTTTAGTTTGCTCTGGAGTTTTCAGATTGTGCAATTAGGGACATCCTAATCGTACGTTGCGTAACGTAAGTTGTATGCAAATTGGGAAATAGTGCTGTTATCACGTGAAATGTTGGGGATTGGTATTGATTATAAAATTCACATGTACATACACGCGTCGAATTAAAGTTAATGACTTTAACAATATTTTTCTTTTACTTTCTGTAACAAATTGGATATTCTCACAAAGAGTAGCTTTTGTCTACGTTTTTAGTTTTTTTCAAAAGCCAGTTTAGCTAGAATTATGGGGAAAAACTTTGAAATCCCGATAATAATTTCGCTTGCCTACAAAGGCCTACGCTTGCATCACATAATGTACGTTAAAATTTCCGGAAATCCCCCCATTTCCTGGGACAAGGCAAGTCAAAGTTTTCAGGAAGTCCAAAGGAAAAACCTGGGGATTCCGTGGGGCTTTCTCATGCTCACGGGAGTATTCATCTATGGAATATTTTGCAATCTTTGCTGCTACTTGCTGAGCGGATCTAAACACAATATTGAAGTAATTCATCGAATTCTTTCCTTTCTCCTTCTATCCACTTCATTGGCAATGGCTGGCTTCTTGTATACTAATTTGGTGAGAACGGAAGACATCGTGACGGGGACAAATGATCTTTTGAAATATTTAGAAAGCTTCTTAGTTGGTAAGTTTTGTCTTCTTCATAAACTCAGATTTTTTCCAATTCTGAAGAAGAGGTGAAAAGTCATTGATACTTTTTTATTTTGTTAGTTCCCCGTTATCAAAATCACTGGAAGGCTTGGGAATCTCAATATAAAGAGCTATTCCTCGTCTTTTCAAGTGGGTTTCAGTTGGCAATGCTCCTCACACCAATACTATTTTTTTTATTTTGTTAGTTCCCCGTTATCAAAATCACTGGAAGGCTTGGGAATCTCAATATAAAGAGCTATTCCTCGTCTTTTCAAGTGGGTTTCAGTTGGCAATGCTCCTCACACCAATCAGCATGATAACCGTGTTGGCCGGCATTCATTACAACTTCGATCCGCTGTACTTTCTCTTTAAGGTGATCTTTCCGGAAGTCAACTCTGTGACCTACTTAATACGCTGTGCGGTCTTAATTATTTGGATTTATGACGTTCTCCACAGCCTCTGGTTTATATCGCTTTATGTCATCTTTGTATTCCAAGCTTACATCCTTTGTCTCAAGCTCATACTAAAAACTGACAATTTCCGGGACATGCTTCGCGAATACAACGTAATCCAGTTGTATCATATTCGTCTCTGCCCGTACTTTAATGATATTTGTTGCACCATCATGTTCTTGGGACATTCCGACTGCGTCCTACTATTCTGGCTGGGAATTAAAGGATGGGGACGTGTTCCCCATGTGGTAAACGTGTTCTTTCCCATCGGAGGTATTCTTGTCATTGAGGGTGTGCTAACTATGCTAATAGGCATGAACTGGATTAACAAATCATCCCTGAATGTCATTGGGGAACTCCAAAGGCAAAACAAAGTTCAACTGATTGATAACTTTACTCAAAGTTTAAGGATTTTGCCGAGCTCGCGTTTGACAAAGAAGCAAATCTCAGCCCTCCGGCCAATTTGTTTCAAATCTGGTGACCACTTTAACATTGGACAAGGAGCTCCCGGACATTTTTTCACGAAAGTCTTAGACAATGTAGCAACAACGGTGCTCACATTCAGCTGAATAAAATGACTACTTTCGGGAAATCTGTAACGCACAAAATGAACCAGCCCAATTTAACTGTTAATGTGCAATATTCTGCCGTACATTGTACATATTCACGAGCTTAAAGAACCGCAAAGCCTCTTTGTCCCTCATCTCCCGAAATATGCACACTTCTACCAACTACTACTCCCTCCCACTCCTCACTCCTCTCTCCAGTTTCCAGTCAGTGCTATATGTGCTGACTCCGTACTTCAGCAGACTCGAACCACAAAGGCAGTGGAAAACAGAGAAATCTACTTTTCCTCCCCAGCATACGCTCAAGTGCCATGCGATCATTCCCCATCCTCCATATTCTGGTGTAGAACAGCACTTAAGTGTAAACAATGCCATTACACGAGGCATTGTTTACGAAGCACATTTATTGCAAAAATTGCTCCATTCATTCTAATTCCTAATATTTGCTCATTGTACCAGAGCTCTAGTGAAAAAGAGACGTTAAAAACGTACTTATAGATCCACCTTCATTTTCATCATCCTCTGCTGAACCACCATCAAACCACCACATATCCCATCATTTTTTTTCCTCCAGGAAAATGGCAATGATTATGATGTTGATGTGATGTGAAATGAGATGACCTACATATTACTCGAAACTGGAAGAGAGAGAGAGAGTCTCTTGTGACACTGTGCACTACAACAAGAAGGCCTTTTCCTCTCTATACTTCACATAAAGCTTGAAAGTGGGCTTTATCATCATCATCATCATCATGTTTTGATGATCATCATATCTTCTTCAGAGCGAATATCTCAAAACGTAATATATCCTCAGTTTTCCGCGTAGCACCATGACGGAGAGAAGGGAGAGAGAGCTACTGAAATTGCTCGCTCCTTTGCTAGTAGTAGAGTATACTGATTATGATGAAAGGGGGAAAGAAACAGGGTAGAATAATAAATAGAAAAGTGTCTCTTGGAAGATAGCTTGAATGAATCATTCCCAGCCTTTGTGTAAGGGTCTTATATCATATCCTTGGCATTATTTAAAGCTCACTTTTTTGTTTCTGCTTTCTCCTCAAGTCTTTCCCCGGACTATGCTTTTTTGTTATTATTACTTATTTAGTGTAAAAAAGGCTCCTCTCTGGACCTGGATAAACAGTCTTTTCCCATCTTCTCAAAGTTTGCTGCATAAAAAAGAGAATATAGTTCATTTTTTGTACGGTATTACGTGCGAGAGGGAAGCAGTAGAAATGGCCATTTTGTGCAGGAGGAAGTAAGGTCGATAAATAGGGAAAAAAGTTTTCTTTTTGCAGGCGAAAAAGTGCGATAACCTCTCTCTCTCTCTCTCTTCTTCCTACAGAAAGAAGGTGTTCTCCTTCCATTGGAAGATTTACAGACTTCTTGAATACGCCTAAAGTTTGGCCAACGTCGGGAAAGTTTCAGACTCCCATTGTCTTCGAAGGGGAAAAATAAAGGAGGAAGAAAGCCGTGACTCTCAATTGTTGTATAGTTTGATGGTGTTAATGGAACGGAAATTGAATTGAATGCTTTGGAAATAAAAGACATTATTACATCAAATGGTTAGTTTAGCTCCGATGCGGAAGGCAAAAATAAAAGGCTCGCTCTTATTTCCTGCCTGAAAACAAAATCTTTTTTTATTTCTCCTTTTGTTTCGTCTATATAAAAAAGGTCTCTATACCTCTGCTTCTTTTTTTCCTCTGGAGAGAAAGCATAAAGTAAAGTGGATTGACAGGAGGAAGAAACTGGTGAAAGCTTGGGAAACATGAATATGCATCAGATGAGGTTTCTTTTTTCAAAAGGTGCAATGATTTCAGTAGAGAGGAGGTAAAAAAATTGTCTTGAAAAGATTTATAAAGTTGAAAAAGTTGCCCTGAAAAGTGAAAGCCACTCATCTCACAGACTCATTTTAGGAAGGTAGGTATATTCTATGCATACATGTATTTATATATATTTTTGGAATGTGTATAATTCCCCTTTGGCTTTCGTGTCTCTCCTCAATGCGACATGTTAATTATAGCGGAGCAGTAGACACTACTCCTCGCTCTTGTTATTCCGGCCCACGCTCCTGCCACTGAAAGAATGCCTATCGTGGGAAACGGCATTAAAGGGACTTCACTTCATCTACAAATTTTCCCGTGTGAAATGAACGTAACGGAGAGAACGTAAAAAGTTGAGAGTGAGAGAGAAAGTGTTAGCTTTGGCTTGACACAGTACAAGAGTGTAGTTGTGTAAAAAAACGTGAACAACATTAATATGCATTTCATTGTCATCATCCCAAAAACAGCGTTCCAACTACGAAAAGAGAGGAAAAAACTACACATTTAAAACCAGGAAATGAACCTGTTCCACCAACGTTACGTGTGTGGAGTACGGTTTTCCGCCGAAAGGTACAACTTTTTTCTTCTTTCTGCAGGGTCTTATCATCATCATCCTCTATGCATAGCTATTTTACTCATTGAGCACGGCTCTTTCAGAGCAATGATGAGGCAAAGAATTGGCTCAGCATTTGTGATACACTGTTCAAAGGAAACAGATTCAGTCTCAGTGAACAGGCTTATGCTAGTTTTCTCTTGTCACTTCCGGGAAAATTGGGAGCATCCATATACAACCGCCTCTCTAACTTGTACTTCCATTATCTAAAGCAGGTCCTGTATGCTGCTTAGCTGCATAAAAATTGTTTTTGTTCTTGAAGCAGAGTTCAAGCTGCAAATAATTTTTGACCCGAGTATGAATAGTAATAAAGGACATGGTTCATGAACGCTCCCGGTCCTCTTAACTCTTCCCCTCTCTTCTCTTGATTGTTTATACAGTCTTGGCAAGACAAGATGGAACACAGCTTTAAGCTCTCTGTCAACGTTAGAATGAAGATGTTAATTTCGCACAATTCACTCACTCTGGAACAGTTATATCTCTATTCCTTGGAGGATACACGATACATTGAGTATTAGTGCCTGACGTACTCTTGCTCCTTCAAAATTTAAGCATATTGTTATGCGTAAAATGTAAATTTATTTTATTTCACTAACGTGACTCTTGGCTGTTACAACGACGGGCTCGTGTTCTTCAGCAACATCATTGGAATCATGATATTTCAACAACCATTTCCCTCCAGATGAACATCCTACTGGACTAACGCATGAGAAGAGCCTGAAGCACAACTCTTTTTCTGAGTGTCAGCAAAAAATTTGCATATAATTATTACCAGCTCTAGAGTAATACACAATCATGCATCGCATCAAAGCGCCAATTTTCCCCGGGAGAAGAGAGCGATCATGATTAGCATCAGCGTGTGAACACCATATCATCCAATTTGGAATAGACCATAAAGCCTCGGGGAATCATATTTATGCTCAGTTTTTACGATGAATTATCATCATAAAGTACCACCCGAAATAATGAAGATGTGAAAAGTGTCCCAACTGAAACAACTGTAACCCATGAAGCACAAACTCTCTTTCTCTCTTTGACCAACTTCAACATTCATTTATTCCATTCACTTCTACGATTCTAAAAAGGGATACATATCATTGAGGACTTTCATTCTTTCAGCTAGCTTTAATTATCCCTGCAGTAGTAGTAACCTATTTAATTAATAATGCATTACGAAAAAGCTTTCTCTCCCCTTTTGAATGAAGTGTGTGTGTGTATAAAGGCCCTCCAATAGAAGCAGGTTTTCTTTTGATTCTTCATCTTCTTTTGAGAGTTGAGTCATTCTCAAAATTTTGAGCTGATATGGTTGCATGCACATCTCGCCTATGGAACACTTTCAAACATTACACAAGGATTAAGGATTAAAGACCATTTTCTTGTGTTTTCCATGCGAAAAAATGTAGGGCAGACATGAAAACAACAGAGTTTTCTTGGAACTTGGAGAGCATTTGTATTCAGACTGGGAAATGGGATGACTCTCAAGTCTAACTTTACCGGAGAGAGAAAAGGGAAAAAGTTGCTTTCTTTCTCTCTCTCAGCAGCTCATGCGATGCTTTTTGATGCATCTCATGAAGGAAATGGGGAAAGCGTTTTAGTGCCTCTGTACGCAGAGCATATAAAAAACTCGGTCATACATGCCATATCCATGATCATCGTCATCACCATCAAGAGCATCCTTTCCCCCTAAAAATAAATATGTCGTTTTTGGAATAGCGACTTGCACTGCACCGTGGACACACACACGCTGGTCTGGATATAAAAATTTTTTTTGCTTCTGGAGAGATTTTCAATTACAGATTGTGATTACTCATGCTCTCGCCAAACTCACGCGCTAATTGATTTTTTAGCACAATCGAATCATAATCCCAAATGACAAAGGATATCAAGCACACATGCCATGCAAAAGGAGTAGAGTGTATTCATTATGTCGGATGAAAAAAGAACAGTCTTTTGTCTGGACCTTGTATAATGCACCTCATGAGGGAGCCTTTGAAGGCGCTGTGTGAGGTACTTGGCGATAATATAATTTTTCGGTGAATGTTATTACGAGGCGAAAATACAGCTTCACATTTTAATGAACCCTTCATGCTCAAATAGAATTCGATGAAGAAGTTCCGCATAACAGCCCATCTATAAGTTAAACGAAAGTTACGCAGGAAGGCAATAAAAATTGGGAAAAGGAGCAACTTTTTTTTCGGCAAAGAAAAAATGTAAAAGTTTGTTAGGCTAAGTGGGTGGGAGTGGTTGAAGATGAGACTTGGAATTTTTTCTCAACCCGTGTGCAGTAGAAGGTAACGCAGGAAGGGGTGATGTCGAATGGAGTGAGGGAGAGAAAAGTAAAATATTCAGGAAAATGTTGAATAATAAATTTCTTGTTACTCAATCAAGATAATATACATTTTTTTCTCGGGTGAAAGTGAAGTTCAAGCCACACGGGTGGAGCAAGAGTAAAGATTCAAGGGAAGCATTTTTTCCCATTATGGATAGAGGCTATCACATAATCAAAGTCAATGGTCTGAGAAGAAGAGATATGTAATCAGCAGGAGGAATCTTTGGCTTATGAGATTTTTTGGGGGAAGAATTTCAGAGTTCATTGAGTTGAGTGAAGCACGACACCGTAAAATCTTCAAATGCAGACTTGCCTATCCGTTGATATAATTACGATTTTTGCATGCATAGTTTAATTTTAAATATAGATATACGTATGCATGAGCTGCGGCTGTAATAGATTTTCCTAGAATGGTGCGGTTGAATTAGCAGCTTTTACGGTGTATTTCTCAATTCTCATTCTTGGGGAAAGCTCCTTCACACACATTTCTTTCTTGTGATTTTAAGGGCCACTTGAAAAATCTGGATGTTTTGGTTAGTATATTTTTTTCAAAACGCTCAAAATTTCCACAATGTTTGAATCTTAATATTCTGGATTTTCACTCCGTCATTTTAATTTTTCCACAACCTTCTCGAGAAAAGTTGGGAAGAAGTTTGGTGAAGACTTGTCTGCGTTACTAAAAATCTGCTTTGATTTTAATGCCATTTACATACTAAAACGTGGAATCCAATCGGAAAATATAAAAGTTGGTATGCTGTGTGTCACACTAGAAATTAAAATTCTTCTCAGAAGTGAAAAATGTCTCTTTCCGCTGCTTTTCTTCCAAATGTGGATGCATGCATGAAATCTCCTTGCACTTCCTAACAGTTTATCTACACACGCGTGGCAAGACGAATTCAAATTAATGATGATGACAATGATTATCTTGGAACATGATTGGAATCGGAAGTGAGAGTTGGAGGGTAAAACTAAATTTCTCCCCTGCATTTTACACTAAGCCACTCCTGTGAAATTGGGAGGCGGGCGGGAGTAAGTGTTTTCATTGGGACTGAAAAAGTCTAAAATCTCGCCTACTTCATTAACTAACAGTAAAAGCCATTAGCAGCGGTAGCTTTCTCCTTTAGCCCCCAGCACCTGGAGAAGAAACCTAGAAACCATGAGGGAAATCGTAAATCACACTAGTGCTCTCATACAATATTGAATCCAGCTGGTTTGGAACAATCTCTGACCTACTTTACGAACAAGTTAAATAATGAATAAGGAAAATTATTATGTAAAACTTCGATACAAAACAAAAAAAGGAGCAATAACATTTTCAAAAATCTAGGTCGAATGTGCTGCAGCATGTATAAAGTGAAACTACCTATGTACATACATGTGCCTGGCTGATGTACCATTTGAAAGTTACGGCGAATCGGGTGTGTTCATTAACAGCGTCACATGAAAAGGGCTGAAACTAAAGAGGTTCTCATTTCTTGCTCATTTCCGCAGCCAGCATTAGCCCACACACAATCTGCATGGACGGCGCCTATAAAACGATTTCACTGAATATGTAGCATAACATATTTTCTCTTCTGGCAAAAAACTTGCCAATAAAAACAAATATTTACAAAATGGGAACATCACAATTTCCTCCGGAATTTCGAGGGAATATTGTGCCTTTCTTTAAAATAAAATTCTTCAATAAAAATAAATCTCCTTTTCCTACGGATTTTTCTTTCTCCTTGCCATTGGAATAACATTGCAATATTGTACTACTCTCCGCGAGCTCAGTTTAAACACACAGAAACGAATAAAGTATGCTGGGGAGGGGTATGGAATGGAAATTGAAAACGATAAATTGCAAAAAAGGTGCTCGTACTCATAATATTACCCATGTTACTTTTATTATGTTATTGTTCTCGGAGGCAAAAAGACGAAGAAAATATATATCTCCCCTTTCCACATTCCTTCTTCTGAGGAATGGAAACCAGGACGGAAAAGACGGCGAGTGCTTTTTTCTTTCATAAAAGGACAGTTTGAAAAAAGCAGAAAGAATTTCCTTTATGGCATTGTTCAGATCTGTAGGAATGAATAAAGTATTAAAATTGATGTTACCTGAGCCGAGCATGACCCATAAGCATGCTTTAATAACATGTATATGAGTTGACTCGCAGACTTGCTAAAACTTTGATTTTTGCAAGGACTACACGTCTACAACTGGCGCACAGAACGCAAAGAAAAGTGAAAAAAGAGCGAAGTTGTAGAAAATGGCAAAAAAATTTCAAGAATTTTGTAAAATGCAAAAAGTAGAGCAAGCGAAAGAGAGGGACTTTTCACAGTCATACGTATTTTAGCATTTTAGGTGATGAAGTGCTCGTCTTTGCAAATATGTACAAACGTAGATTGACTTTTTGGTGATTTATGGCATTGTTCAGATCTGTAGGAATGAATAAAGTATTAAAATTGATGTTACCTGAGCCGAGCATGACCCATAAGCATGCTTTAATAACATGTATATGGGTTGACTCGCAGACTTGCTAAAACTTTGATTTTTGCAAGGACTACACGTCTACAACTAGCGCACAGAACGCAAAAAAAGTGAAAGAAAGAGTGAAGTTGTAGAAGATGGCAAAAAAATCTCAAGAATTTTGTAAAATGCAAAAAGTAGAGCAAGAGAAAGAGAGAGACTTTTCACAGTCATACGTATTTTAGCATTTTAGGTGATGAAGTGCTCGTCTTTGCAAATATGTACAAACGTAGATTGACTTTTTGGTGGTCCTTCAGAAGAGAAAGAGGATTTTCTATTTGGGAAGTAATCTGCATAACTCAAATTGGGTTGACTCTGCTGATGCAATGTTTGCTGATGTCAGTTTCATCTTCAATTTTTTTTGTCATTTTCCACTTGAAACTCCAGTTTTTTTCCTCAGGTTCTTCGACACTTTGACAAGATTGGCAGATGTGCTTTTCCTGGCGAAAGAAGGAGTTCTGCGGAAGACGGAAATTGCTTTTTGCTTGTGTGTATTCTGTAGAGCGTAAGGCACCCCTTCCTGCCTTCCCCAACTTCCAAATGCATGCTCCACTTTTTCTCTCTCTCTCTCTCTGTTTGTATTGAGCCTCGGAGGCATTACGTAAGGAAATTGCAAATGCAGAAACATGAAGGAATGGTTGGTTTGGCAAAAATTAATAAGTTTCCTAAAGACAAGTTTCTTGAGGGGAAAAGTGGGCTGACCTCTTTTTATGGATTTTCCTTTGAAATTGTCCGACTCGGAGTCTTCATCGAGGATGAAAGAAGCGCTACATTCAAAATATATAAAACTTATTAAAAACTGTTTCCAAAGATTCGTACATGTCTCATTTTCATACTCAATCAATCTTAATTTCCTGCCATTCTTTAAGCTCTTTTAGTACAAAATCTTGGGATGATCGCTTCCGTGAAAAATGTTCGGCTCATTAATGTCCGTATTATTCCCCCTTCGAATTGTATATTTTCAGATTTTGATTCTCAATTCACAAATTTTTTGCCTTTTCTCTCGGCTGCCATAAAAAATTAGGAAAGACGAAAGACGCCGAGTCAAACAACTTTTTCCAAAGAAACTTTTTCCACCGTGCATGTACTTTCACCCGTAATGATTTCTAGTTTGTCGGAGAAAAGGGTGATTACATGCTCTCCTACTACTCCTTCACTAGTATCAACTTGTCTATGGAATCTTTAGCTGGAAGCAGGAATAATGACAACACACTTAAGAAAGTTTTCCCTTGTACTTTTTTTAGGAAAGACAGAAGACATACTTAAGTAACTCAACGTTCTTTTTCTCTCCGGCTGAAGATATGTTGCCTTTTTCCCTGCATGCATAATTAATCGTAAAGCTGTAGTCTTTGGAGTCATTCACTCAAGTGAGGAGAGAGTCAGTGAGACAGGGACTTTTTTTCTCAGACTTTGTACCTTCTTTGATTTTAGCACCAACTCCTACAAGACTTTATAACTTTCTGTGTCATTGACTCCCTCCACACATACACACACACATACATTTTTTGTCTTTGGAGAGAGAAGTGCATTTTCTGATAGAGCCTGTGGCCCTGGACTCGCTTCTCTATTCATTGGGATGTGTGTGATGCCTTAAAGTGAGACACTGTGGAGAGGCAGTAAATACACATCTTTTCATAATTTTTTCATATGGTAGGCCAAAAAAAAAGTGAATCTCTGTAACCCTTTGACATTTTACTCTCGAATGTTGCTTCAAGCAGTTCTCTCAAGATTGTTTACGATTTCGGCATACAAGCACCTATACCTACNATCTTTTCATAATTTTTCATATGGCAGGCCAAAAAAAGTGAATCTCTGTAACCCTTTGACATTTTACTCTCGAATGTTGCTTCAAGCAGTTCTCTCAAGATTGTTTACGATTTCGGCATACAAGCACCTATACCTACTGACTTTCCTGATTTGTTGTGTAATAAAGGGGCATTTTTGAAGATAAAAATTACTAGACTGTCTCGAGGTTGGCTGTTTCTTTCGTCCTTCTTTTCCTTACAATACAGGATGTATATATGTGTATCAACTCAAAAATATACTTGTCTCATCAGATGCCAAAAACCGTTACTAAAGTTTATTGCTCATCGCAGGTCCTATGACTATTACTGACAACTTGTGAGAAACTTTTGTATAGGAAGTACATACATTGGTTATTCGGGATATAAACGTTATTTTCCAAGGACCTTTGGGACTTGGAGGTTATTCACTCAAATTGGAAAATGGATTTTTTTGTAGCAAGACGTGTACTGAAATGAACGAAAAAATAGGTTGGTTAGCTTGCAAATGCTCAAAGTAGATTAGAATTTTTTAATGAACGTTTAAGAAAGAGGGACATATTTGCATAAACTATTTACTTTGAGACGTTTCACAAGATAAATTGGTATGGGAATTGGGCCTGCCTTTTAGTAGGGTCCAAGTTTATTGGTCGCTCGTAGAAGACATAATTAATTCTAATTTGATTCTTTTAGGAGAAAATGAATTTTGTACTACAATAAATGAAGTGCTTTCTAACTAATCTATGTATTATATGTAACTACACGGTTTCAAACTTCAAACTCTTTGGCAGAGCTTCACTTTGTATAAAAAACTACATTTAAATTTTTCCATTACATCCATCATCATAGAAAAAGTTGATATTCTTTTTTCAAAAAATATTCTCTTTACATAAAATATCGAACAAGCAATTGAATATTTCATATAAACTGAAACTTTTCTCTGCGCTATCCATCATGATGTGACTATTGTTGATCTGTCAGTTGGTGAAAGAGGAAGATGCATGGCATGGTTCACATTTAAAGTATTGTTCTGATCATTGATCATGGTCATGTTTCTCAAGTTTTGAGGTGAATATATCTCAAGCAAAAAAGCTTTTTTAGCGTCTTTTGCATTCCCATTATTCATTCCTTTTGTAATCGGAAAGAATCTTGCTCTCTTTCTCTTCTACCTTTCCTTTTTTCTTATTGACTGAGTCTGCGAGGCGAATTCAAAGGAGATGGTGTAAGAACAAAGAGACTTTTTCTTCCACTGGCTACCTCCGCTCTCCTTGTCTTTACTACCTTCCTGGAAAAAATATGGTCAATGTAATGGCATCCTAAATAATGCAAAAAAGGATTCTGTTGTATTCTCCACTGCATTGAAAAAAGACGGCTTTTCTCCGTTGTAAAATAAAAGTCGAAGCAACTTACATATGCAAAGATACCGAAGATGGATGACCGTCTAGCAAAACAAGCAGAGAGCATTTCGAATGCAAAGGTATGCGGGGGAGGTCTGTGAAAGGATTGGGTAACGAAAAAAATTGATATGATTATGTAGTCCGTATCATCACCGAAAACGAAACATTTTTGCTCTGTTTCCTGAAATCCACGAGGGACCAGAGAGAAGGAAAGAAAGAACAGAGAGGAAAAACAAAAGCGCGACTTTGGACGAAGGAGTTGTGTAATATTTAAAAAAAAGAGTAGGACTACTGCGAAACAATGAATGTATATGATATGATATGAAAAAGCATGCCCAGCCCATATATTATCTTCTTGGTGAAAAGAGAAACTTACATAAGTTCTACACATTTTCCCGCATATTAAAGTAGCTTATGGTAGAGCGTGGAAGCTGCCGAGAAAAAAAGTTGTTCTTTTGTACTACTACTTGAATTGGGGGGAAAGAAAAAGGAAGTTGACTTTGGCTTAGCATTAGTAGTGTTGCAACTACTACTTCTTCTTCTCCTTCAAAAGAGTCACATTCCAGCAACGTACAGTACAGTTGGTACACAAAGAAGAAAAAAGGGAACAGCTTCGTTTTTTTTTTGGCGAGATGGTGATCGTAAGTAAGTCGTAACCACTTTCAATAGCAGCAATTTTTTATGCGAATTTCAATGAAAATGGTGTGTGGGGATGGGAGTGGAGTGCCCACAAGAATACGAAATCCAAAACTCTTGAAAGAGTCGGATATGATTTAAGCATCAAGAGTACGCCAGAGTTAGCATCACATGTGCATGTGTGGAAAGATGTAAAAGGGGAAAAACTACACAAGGAATTAGACAGTGGGTGAAAAATGTGGCATTTCAAAGCACATAAATACCCGGAGTTAGACATTTTCCCGGATAACATGAAAATCGTATTTAACCCAGTGTCTCGTATTTTTCGGAAGCTCACTCAGATTTTCACATCTCCATCAAAAGATTATCCAGGACTGTGCACCCACACACACACGACAATACCGATTCTCTTTTTTTTTGGAAATTGCGTGAGGGAAAACGTGAGCAAAAGAGGATTTTAAACTTTTTTCTTTCTTTCCTTCAACCATTGCCAGAAACACAATACATAATGCATAGTAATCATAAATGATTAAAGCAAAAAGGCAATATATACATTTAATGTAAAATTGTATCGGTTTATTCACTTCCTCAGGACATTCTCTCTTCACATTTTCGGAGTGAATTTGAAGAGCTCATTTTGCTTGTGGTTTTCCACTTTCTTCTCTCTACAAAATATACACACTGGATTTTGATTCTACAATGAAAATCTCAAATTGGCTTATGCTTATTAGGGATTCTGATTGTGTTTTCCTCTCCTCTTCTCTGTAGTAACACTGGATTTTGATTCTACAATGAAAATCTCAAATTGGCTTATGCTTATTAGGGATTCTGATTGTGTTCTCCTCTCCTCTTCTCTGTAGTTTTACATGAATGCAAAGAGCATTAAAAAAACTTTTTTCGACGTTTTCCCGATTCAGCTGGGAATCCACTTCTCTGGGAAAAAGGGATGAAGGGAAAACTATAGGAATTAAAAACGTAATAATTCATTTTGACTTGGGAAATACACACAACCACGGGAGAAAGTACACAAGCAAGCAGCAGCATTTGCTGGCTTCTCAAAATGAAAATGAAGAATGATGATGATAATGATACTTTGCTTAAGCAAAAGAGAAAATATTTTGTTTATTGTGGAGCCCGGAAAACAAGGGGAGAAAGTGAAAAGTGAAAGAATGATTTAGGAATTTTGAGCACTGGTGAATAATGAAGACAATGAAGATTATTCCGGATGGTTTGTTGTTTGCAAAGATGAGTTCGGAATGTGACACGTGTGAACTGAGCTCCTGTGCCAAAATTAGAAATGAGCCATTGTGCTATATAGACAAGATGGGATATATGTGTTCGACGGGAAAGAAGAAGGATTTTCGGTTTTGGCTTGGCTGTCTGAGGCTGGAAAAGTGGCGAGTAACTCGAGGAGGAAAAGGATCCTTATGCAACGTGATATTATGCGACAATGTTGTATAGGAAACCCAAAGGCGAAATTAAATATGAGTGATGTGCAAGGCTTCATGTTTATCCCCAACGTTTACCTATTTGGATTCAAGTCGGCAAACATGTTTGTATGTTGGTAGGTTGCAAGTATGTATTACATTAATAATCTCGGTGTGTGTCTGGAATGGAACAATGGATGTACCTGGAAAAATATTGTGTGCTTTGCAGGTAAGATAATGAAATGTGTGGGGGAAAATAAAGGGGATATGAAAAACACACCGACCTTGACTCAATTTTTTACCTAGAGTTTAGATTTAAATTAAAAAGTAGGACGTAATAAGACAGATAAAATGGAAAAATTAAACCAAGGTAAACATTGATTCGTTTTAAGCAATTCTAAAAATGAGAAAAGCAGATAAAGATTTTTTAATTAACCACATGTATATCTAATAGAGTTACAGTATACAGTGGAATGTACACTAAAACTAAGGTGAAACCAAGTCCACAATGCGCGAAATACTGCAGGGTACGATGTTGATCGCTTTTGGAGGTAGAAAAAGACTCTAGTTCTTGAAAAATTAAAAACTTCCTGTGGTCTAGACGAGTGTGTGTAATAAATCATCATGAGAAGACTTTTTAAATGGATGTCAGAACTAAGGTTTGCGTGACAGCTGGTGTGGAAAAAGTTTTAAAAGTAAATTTAAATTTGTCAGAAAGGCATTGGAGAACCGTCTTCAAAATTTCTCAGCAAAGCTGGAGACCCGTCTTTGAATAAAAAGCAGGTTTTTGGAGAACTGCTAAAAGTGTATTCAAATGGAATGCACAACGTGAGTGATTGGAATGGAAAATATGTCAAAGTAATTTATGAAGGGTGTGCAGGGCGGAGAGTGGGATTGACAAATGACTAAAAAAAAGTCTTATAAGTGCTTAGCGCTGCGTTGGTCCATATTTTTTAGAACTTGTGTAATTTTTTCATAAAAATTTCAATAAAGCTCAAGATTATTGGATTTTGCTGCCGCCGGTCGGTCCTATAAATTAATTGAGAAAGTGCTGGTTTCTACATTGGTATTCATTACATGTTTTTTTTCAGGTGATAACGAGTTAAGCTTCTTATATTCCATTTGCGAAATTGGTACTACACTGGTTTGGTTACCCAATGATGATCAGAATGGACGGAAATATGGTCATAAAATGATGAAAATCTGAAGAACGAGAGATTCTCATCAAAGCCATAATGATTATTACACCTATTCACATACTTTGAGTCTGGTTATTTTATGGCGCATAAAACACAAAGCTTATGACATGGTACGTAAGAGATTTAATAAGATGTGCTTTGCTTAAATCTGAAAACATTGGAAGGGGAAATTGGGAAGTGCATTTACAGAGGCACTAAACCACCTCCACTACCACCACCAACGACGGTACTCGCTACTCGCTATCTAGCCATTGCAGTCGGTCAATTCAAGGCCAACACAAGCGTATAAAAGTTTTTTACGGGCAGATGCATAATTGCAAAGGCACTTCCAGTACTCTCTGTCTTTAGTACTCCCCCGAAGTAATCCCAAACAGATCAGATCAAATTTTCAGAAGGTACATTTCCCATCTCCATCCAAATGTTAGTCGTCTTCTCCATAAAAATATCGACAACTCTCAAGCTCAACTACCACAACATCATCCATTGCTCCATTTTGCGAGATTCCCATTTTTCCCATGAAATGGACAGATAGGCTCATTTTTGATGAGCTTAAAGCTTTCCAAGAATGGTGCTGCTGTAGACAAAAAGAGAGAGAGAGAGGAGTATTCTCATAAAAAATGAAAGCACTTTTCTCTACACAGGCAAAAAATATATATATTATCCTCCTCCATTTTTATTGTCTCAACGGAGCAGAACAGAAAATTTGAGTCGGTATAAAAAAAAGTCCACAGTATTTTGCCGACGACATAATGATCATAACAATAATGATCATCACATTCGAGCAGAAGCAGCAAGTTAAAACTGACACTTTTGCTGGACACAAAAAAGTTTTATGAGGAGGATGACGACGACGAAGCTTGGTGCACCACCACACCAAATCTACTTTCATACATGACTAATGTGCTGCGATAAACAATTTGAGAGAAAGTGTGTCCCTTTCCTCTTGTTTTTTATGTTGTGACAAGGCGATGCAGTCGCAATAATGATGGATATTACTGGAGAAGGAAGGGAGGAGAAAAAAACTTTTCCTGTTTTGTTTGGACATTACTTCCGGTTATTCTCTGCATTGGATTGTCAGTTTTGTCATGTTTCTTTTTTTCGGGCTCCTCGAGAGAATCATCAGGGGAACGGAACGAAACTTGGCCATTAGTGGAATGAGAATGAATTGGAGTTTTGAAAAGTCGTGTGTAGATATGGTGTGCTGGTGGTGGTGGTGGCGATGATGGAGGGACAGTCGCTGCGGAAAAACACTAGAGGACCGGAAGCTCCTCTCTCCAAAATGAATGCTTTGGGGGAAAACTACACGTAGTTTAGCTTGTACTCTAACTCTTTAAATGAAAATGGCTGTCAGAATTGACGAGGAAAGTGCTTTGAGCTGGGAGCTCAAACTGTGCATGGTTCGATTTAACTTTTTACAGTTCGAGTTAAACTCAACTCAATTATCCGCTGTGGTTTGACTTCCACGTTAAATGGGATTCCACTTGGAGGGAGCTGGAAACGGCGAATGCTTATGTGTGTACTTGTACACAGGGTTCCGCAGCTAATGGCTTAAAAAGGTAAATAGGCATATCCCATTTTTGTGGTTTCTCTTCTCTTTTTCAGTGTCCATTTACTTCCTGCCTCATTTTAATCCTTGGCCAGTAGTGGACTTCCCATTGAACAAAAATACAAGTTTTTAGAGCTCTCTTCTACCAGCTTCTGGAAGCAGAGTGATAACGAATGAAGGGGAAAAGAGAAAGAGAGCGGAATATTCGTTGAAAGTGGACACGAGAAACAAAAGAGTAAAACATTTGGACTTTTGGGTAAAAAAGCTCTTCCAGTCTCTCAGTAATCTGGTATTTCGGAAGCCAATAAAACCCATAATACATATAAAATAGGTATCCTTTTGAATTGGGCAAGACTATTCAGGGTTATAGAGAAAAGCCTGCAACTCTCTTCAACATACATAGAAATCAATAGGCACAGGACAAACATTCGCATTTTCAAATGGCTCTTTTGGTTAGAAATGGATATTCTGGAATGGATTGGATCAAGTGTATTTCAAACATATTCCAATGCCAGTGAAACACATAAAGAGGTTGATTTTGTTGGCTTCTCTCTGTGAAATTCTTTCAGAGGGAAATTCTGCTCAAGGAACATTCACTGAGGATGTAACTGAAGAAAGGTTTTTCATACCTTTCCTTTTATTCAGAATAAGAAGACGATTTACGAAAAATAAAGATTTATTACTCGTGGATTTACTTCCGCTTAATTTTTTTCGCCTGTCTCTTTATTTTTCATTTTTCATCCTTATTGTGCCATGCTGTAAAGTTATGAGTGGCTCCCGGAACGAGTTTATTTAAATTTTGGCAATCGATATCTTTATAAAATGCCTAACCAATAATACTTATGATATAAAAGCACACCTTTTCCTATAATAATACAGTGATGGAGTGGATATACCTACACACCTGCGTTTAATTCCCTATGGGTGTTCCCCCAACTTTCAGAGTAAAAAATATGGATGAGAAAATGGTAGTGTCAGCTCGTTTCACTTATTTTATTTCCTCTTTTAAAAAACCGAACGAAATACCCCTTTTTTCCCCTGCACATTTTTATAGATTGGAAAAATCGGTGAGGAAATGATACTTTAAGACATAAATATTATGAGTATTTTTTATTACGCTCTTGCTTTTTATGGGCTTCTCTAGTCCGCACTCGGCACATTACGCAAACATATATGAAAAGTATATGTATTTTTTAAGTTGCAGTTTTTATGAACACTGAAGAGCCAGAGAAAGAGACACACACAAAGTTCCAGGGGAAAATATAGTTAGCATCCGGAGAGAGAGAAAAAGAAGAGCCAAAGAGAAAGCAAACTATTTCCACTCGTGTAGAGCTTTTGTTTACTCTGCACTCCTGGAGCAGATCAAAGTTGATTCATTGTAATGAGTACAGAGAGACGAGCCAGAGAGAGAGAGAGAGTTTGGCTGGAATACGTATTGCGATTTTCGTAATGCATAAAGTATATATTTTAATTCCATTCCTGTTTTCCTCCAAAACCTCCTGGAGTTAACCAACCATCCATTCGACTGTAACAAGAGGAGACTAGACTGATGGCTTATAAGGCTCGTTTCATTCACAACAAATCAAAGCGTATCGCCAATACTCTACTCCAATACCAGCAGTACTAGTAACAAGTAACCCAAGGGACCGGAAATGACTTTTTTCTGGGGGAATCTACATCCTTTATCAAAATGGCACACATAAATGGCAACTTGTATGGATTGGGGTAATGCAATCTGAAAAAGTCTGCTTTGGATATGAGGAGGAGCAGTAGAGCAATCAGGAATATAAATGAGTGTTGTGGTCACTGATGACTATCATCATCAATGGCTTTTATGGCCCTCCGGTTCTCCTTTGTTAACCCTTCAATGAAGTAATTTTGATGGAGGGCCTGGAGAGCATGAAGATAAAATAGGAAGAGTATGCACATGGTCTGGAGGGACAAGATATCCTTTGGTCATTTGAGATGTTTTATGATGCTATTTACTTACAAAACAAACTTGAAAGGGAAGCAATTAGATGGGTTGATTGGGACATGAGACAGCTCGATATAAAAAGATGTCTTTGATGGCCCCCTGGGAATGATATCTGCTTACGATAAATATTGGTGAAAGGGTTTGCCATTTTTATCTCATTCGGTTTATTGGCAAGGTTTACTTCTGGTCAGTTGTTTGCAAATATTTTGCGTTTGATAATTTAGAGTTATTCATGCAAACGTGTCTGGAATCTGTGCTCTTTTGTAGAGCTGCTTCTCTTCTGGTGCTTTGAAAAAATATGTACATTTGTTTTACTTTTCAACATGAGCATAACAGGGAAATTATGCAAATTAGCAAACAAAGCAAACAAAAACAGCATCCTTTCATCCAGTTTGCGTGCATGTA
>JAHZMY010001157.1:0-12196 GCA_027743915.1 Seira sanloemensis
CACTTTCTGGTATTCCGCAGAATCCGCATTTCCTCCATCCGGAATATATGGAGGGATGGAGATGAAAGAGTTTCAGAGTCTTTTTGCGAAAGAGTAAAGCGGTGTGCTTGTTCGTGGCGACGGTGGTGGTAGTGGTGAAAAGCCTGATTTTCTTTCAAAGTGGGAGTGAGAAAATGGATGGAAGAGGAAGAAGAGGAGATCCGCACCCATTCACATATCCATCCATCTTCATATTATTATGCATAATATCCTCTCCTGTGATATGCAAAGTAGATGCGGGGGGAAATGGAAGTAGGGATACAGGGAACTGGATCATTTTCGTGGCGAAGTAGAATTCGAGAGAAAATGAGATGGGACACTTTATTCGATTTCAGAAAAGTTTTCTTTTTCCTCTCGACAAAGAAGCTGACGTAAGATGTAGAAACATACAATTTAGATCCAACTTTCTTTTCTTCATCATCACCCACTTAACCGAAGAAAATAACAACAAAACCGAGAGCAAGAAAAAAGTTTGCTTTTCTCACCAGCTTTTCCATCTTGTTTATTGTTCACTTGACTTGTTTGTCGTTGGAAGATGGAAACAGGTGAACAAAAGTTTTTCTCCTTTAATACTAATGGAACTGGGTTAAGGCCTGGAACAATGGACAAATTTAAGTTTTTCGGCAGGAAAATATGGCATTCTCTTGTCTTGTCATTCTCCTCCCGGATTGTGTAAACATCATGTTTCCCCTTGCAAAGTTGGCGAAGCAAGAAAGGAAAAGTCCATCTAAATATTTTTGCAAAACTTTTGCAATGATGAAATATCTTTCGTGCACAAGGAAAATGCAGGGAAAGGTCTTTTCTTTTTTGAATTATTTGCACAATAGGCATACAAGGCCGGTTTGTTCAGACCAAGTCTTATGAATATACATATGATTCCAGTAAAATTCCCTTATGTAATGTAAACGGTCATAATTTATGCATCGGGGTATCTCTTGTATAACTCTCATTTCCCAGAGAGATTGTAATAAACATGTGATTACCTAAAGAAAAACTTCATTACAGGTAAATACGCAATACCAGAAATGATGAGTTCCGCCTACACTACAAAAATGCAAGTTTTTTAACCCAACCAAATTGCTATTATTTTCAAGGACAATGAAAGGGTTAAATAAATTGAACATGTTTGGAATAACAGGAATGAAATTGAGAAAAAAATGCAAGTTTTTTAACCCAACCAAATTGCTATTATTTTCAAGGACAATGAAAGGGTTAAATAAATTGAACATGTTTGGAATAACAGGAATGAAATTGAGTATGTATGGGAGGGCATGGGTGACCTATCACGATACCCACCCTAACGCAATGGTTGAATGATTATCACGCAGATTCGCGATTCCGCCTCATGTGATATGGAACAGGTGGAGGGAAAAACTTGAAAACGGTCTTTTCCACTCTTATCATCGCACTCCTTTTCCAGGATCAGGAGCGTATTCAGTGAATTGTGCATAAGCTTTATCTTAATTGCATACCATTATCCACCGCAAATAATAACAGTTATCTACACGAGCGAGCAAAAGGTTTTTTTTTGTATTCAGGCTCTTGACAATGCATGAATGAGTGAGTGCCCGAGAAAATTGTCAGGAGGATTGGAGTACGCATGGGTTCCTCCCAGTCTCATCACATCACACTCATACTGACCTGCAGTAGCTGGGAAAAGGGAACTACTTGTTATGCAGGAAAGCAACCGTTAATAAATCTTCCTGGAAGGTGTGCTTTTGCGGATTTTCCACTTTACTTACCTTCACCTCACCCTACAAATACATTATATATAGTTTTTACACCAAATTGTGCCATTTTAAAATCGTACACAAAAGGGAGGGACAAAATTATCTATCCTTATCGACAATTGAGGGGGTAATATCGTTATTTTGAAACTGCATGTTAAATTCCGTCTCAGACCCAGTGGCCCTACACGTGTGGAACGGCTCATATAGTACATGAGTTTAAAAATTCCCTTTTGAACTTGTACTTTTTCCCGGAAAACCTGTCGCACTCGAATACCTTTTCCTTTTACTCATATCTCCTTGCCATTGGAGAAAGCACCGTGTCTTGTCTTGTTCACTCTTATTTTCATGGCACATTCAACATTTTAAAGCTCTGTGTTTTCATGCTCATTCTAATATTTATATATGCCCATCAACACACCGTTTTTGCACATTACAGAGGATAATAATAATGGGTCGTATAACACCCCTGCCGCTTTTCTCTCGCTTTGTGTTCCCCACCAGGATAAACTGGGAATGTACACGCTAGAATGAAAAAATCCTTTGGTAAGAATATCTCATATTAAAGGATATTCCACTTCTTTATTGTTTTTGTTTTTTAGCAAAGTGAAAGCCACAAAAGTACACAACCTTTAAATACATAACGAGTGTTAGATGACGAGAAAAAAACAAAAGAAATCGATAGTATTCCAAGCCGGGTAAATGGGCTTTCACTTCGAGGCGCAATATATGTAGGCTATTGCATTTGCACACACACACACATACAACACCAGGCATTTCTCCTTTTTTTCAGGAAAAGTGATGATCATCAAAGAGGACGAAAACCCTTGAATATTTTATCGAGATGGGGAAGTGTACACAGAGGACTTTCATGTATACGCTTCGGTTTTCGCGGTGTATTCTCGCAAAAAATCCAATTAAATAGCTCATCGGCAGCTACGGCTTAGGGATTGGCGAAGGCGTAGGT
This sequence comes from Seira sanloemensis, assembly GCA_027743915.1. NCBI lineage: Eukaryota > Metazoa > Arthropoda > Collembola > Entomobryomorpha > Entomobryidae > Seira > Seira sanloemensis. Next base: position 2,734 of record JAHZMY010001157.1, read on the forward strand.
ATACGATTTCGTAATTCTAGAATTTAACTGGCCTATAATTACACAACAATTGTCTCCTTTCTCTGTGTTTACATAAGTCGTACATACATACGCAATCTTTTTAATAGTTTTTTCATCCGTTTTTCTGGCACGGTGGAGTAAAAATAAAGTTTCGACTGTTCCATTTCATCAGGATATAGAGATTATGCAGATTACCCGGCGGAGAATGTGAGTGTCTAGTATTTCATGGTGCACTGCAAAAAAAGAGTGTTCGTAACTTCCTGGTCATTTTGAACGAAAAAATGTGAGTGTGTTTTTCCCTGCGGTTGCATACGACCCTTTTTTTCTACGGGATTGGAGCAGTAGGGGAAAAGATAATGTAATGGCTTGGTTGTGCTTAGGGATTTTTGGGACAACTTTTTTCAGGATGGATGAGCTCAATATAAAGAAGTGCTACGTGGTAAATGGGATTGCAACGGAGCGCAGCATGTGCTTAGAAAAAAATAGATTGTCATAATAATCATCAAGGCCTTCCTTCGTCTTTCCCTTTCTGGCGTAAAAATAAGGGACGTGCAAAGGAAAAAAGAAGGGCAGATGTTTGCAAAAAAAATCACATGGGCTATAACATAATAACTGCATCGCGAAAAACTGATCCGGTGAAGGGATATTCTTTTTGGCAAAAAGTGTTAAATAGTGCTTTTATGGTAGAATAAGCACCACCTGCGGTGCTCTCCACCAGCGGTGCAATGGAAAGGGGCGAGGAGAGGACGTGTGCACACGGTGTGACCAAAATGAGAGGAGAAGGGAATTGAAAAATGTCGCAGGGAGACAAGAGACTACAACAATGGAGAATCTTTTTTTCCTAAAAAAATTAATATGCATTATAGCTAACCAATGTTTACACATGAATGGGACCTACATATGTACATGTATTCTTGTCGGACCTTTTAGCCATGACTCAATACTTTGTCACATGGATCAAACTCATTCATTGTCCACACTTTCAGCAACAAAAAATAATATTCTACAAAACTTTTGAGTTAATATTTACTAAAAAGAAGTAATTTTAATTCTGGCATTTAGTTGTCTATATGTTGACCTATTCTATTTTGAATTAAAAATGACTCCGCGCTGCCAACAGTGTTACAGTGTACGTATATTTTATTTACGGCACAAGGAGAACAATTCGCCGTGCCTCAGAGTGTATCAGCGCTTTTTTCGTAAATGGAAAATATTGATAAAATGAAAATTGTAGGCATATGTAGGTCCGACTAAAGTGCAATTTTTCATTGAGCTTTTTCGGAACAATATTGAATATGATTGTCATCATTATCAACATCATATCAGGACTACTCCACTTCGTTTCGACCGGTTTCACATATAATTCCATTTCCATAAAAAGGAATAAAATCGGATAAATGTCACGCTAAGCTTAGCACATTTAGCATATTATTTTATATTTCTTTCTGAGGACAGATGGCCACAGCACCAACGAGAAAGGTGACTTCACCAAAAGCGCTATCATTTATTCTGGCCATTGTTCTGAGCTAAATATTTATTGTTCCGTGACGAAAGCACATATCCTCTCCACACACACACACACAACCTGAATGTAAACAGTTTTGTTTCTGGAGGGATTTCACAACACAAAATATATAAGTAGCACGTGGAGTGTGACTATGAAACATTGACAAGTGTCTCACGCGCTCCTTCCTCCAGAAATATCGAGAAAAACCGAGAAGATGAGAAAGAGGGGGAAACATTAAAAATTATATTACACTCATATTTTTGGTGCTCTATGGAGCATTCACTGGAAATCTGAAAGGTAAGCAGTAAAAGTTTACATGGTCAGTTGGTCAACGAGAAAACATGAAATGCTTTAAGGTTGAATAATGGCCCTGGTCTGGCCTCCGTCCTATTTTTAGCCTTATTTTATAGCTTCCAAAAATTCAAAAACGCTCTCATTTACCCGGAACAAAAGTTTAATTAAAAATATACCCCCTTTGCCACTTTAACAGCGCTTTATTCGCACACCGGAAGTTCCAGCAGGCCCTTAAGCTATCCCTACATTGCATCACATAAAACAACCTGACTAATAATGCATTTTAAAGTAGCGAGTATAGGTTGTCGGATGAAATATGGGATGCATTATCTAATAAAATATTCAAAAAGGGAGAGAGAGAGAGAGGAAAGAACCAAGTCAGGATACAAGTGGCTCACATCTCTCATCGATCAAACTGGAGAAGAACAACGTTGCCAGAGAAAATGACACGACAAGAGGACAAGCCCAAGCTCCTGCTTAATTAATGAGTGCAATACGTAATGTGTCTGGAATGACTTCTTCTCGTTTACCGTATGTTTCTCAGCAGCTGTGTGCTATGCGGAAAGGAGGAGCAGCGAGCTATTTAAGTTATGGCATACTTTAAAAACACTGCCGGAGTTTGCTCCGAGGGACTCGAGAAAGCCAGTTTTGCTACAGAATCTAGAAAAGAATCGAAATGACGAAACCCCTGTTGCTCTACAGGCCAGATGGTAAATCTCTGCTTTAATTATATCAGAGGTGTATCTTCTCCCCTTTTGTTTTCCCAGCTCAATCAGGGTAAATGACAAGATTCTGTTTTGCCGTTGCAGAGGTGAGCACACATGTGTGGTGGTGGTGACGAGGTTTGGGGCACTCTCGAGAGTTGAGATTTAAAGTCAATAAAATGGTACGAAAAATGTCTACTTCGTTCTGTCATAATTTCCTGAAGTATCAGTGTCAGAGTTAGGCTCTCTCTCTCTCTCGCTCTGTCTCCGTGTGCAGTGTTTTCCAAGAGGCAAAATTGGTTTTCACATGGAGGAATACAATCGAGTTGAGTAACACACGCTTTCCATTATGACTGATTACCTCTCACTTGTCTTTAGCTCCCAAGTTGGTATTGAAACAAAAAATATCCCGTTTTTATGTGAGGAGCGTTCAGAAGCATGTCATAATATTTCTCCCTATGCGCGCTCTCATCTATTTTCATATGACATCAACATCGGGGATTTTGCCGAAAGCCTTTTCCTAATGCAATTTTACGACTTGTCTACAAATCACTTTATTGCATTGAATTCTGCATGAGGAGAAAACTCACGCACTTTCACTCTGCCAGAGTCTCAGGTCTCTGCGCCCAGGGTATGTATAATTTTGCATTGTCACAACAAAATAATAAAATTTTCATTAATTGCTTCCCTACTCCCACCAGACCAGGAATGGGCATTACTATATACAAACCCGAACTTTGCGGTTTCATGCTACAGTTCACAATTTTATATAGCCTCTTGTGTATTATTTTAATCATCTCCATTGAATTCAGGAAACTGATGATGAGCAGATCTAACGCACAAAATTCCACACGAGTCATTTTCCAAACATTTTTTTATTACTCTTGTGTGTCTCTTGACCATAAAAGCTGAGAAAAAGTTTTTGTGTACCTGGGACACGGGCGTGAAAATCAGGAGAGTTTCTAGTCTCCTGGGCTGAATCAGGTTCTTTCCCAATGACATTTATACAGGCTCTCATTTTTTCACAGGAGCGACTGAAGCAAATAACAAGGCTAGCTTTCTCCACGTGATTACATCTTCATTTGCTCCTATCATTCACACCAAACTAAGCAAAAAAAGATGACGAGGACGAGTAAAGTCACAAAGGCTGTGAAATGTATGAAAATCATGATAATCACGCCACTCTTCAAAAAAAGTCCACATTTTTCATAGATACTTTTGGAAATATTGTAGTAGGAGTAGTGAAAGTAAATGTGGTGGAATGAGATGATTTTGAAAACTAGGAAGAGATTTTTTTACAGGTATTCCCTATTGTAATATGCGAAGGTTCATACGGCGATGATGATCATCATAATCATCATTAGTCCTATGTGCTTCATATATATTCTTGTGCTTTCTTTCGCTGCTTTTGTGATAAGGTGTCTGGAGCGGTGAAAGTCGAGTGAGCATATGATCGCATCAGAAGCACATTTCCTGCTTATTGGAAACTCGATGCCGACATCATCGACATGCGAAAGATGTTGATGATGAGTTGCCCTATTATGGAGATATTTTCCTATCGTGAAAAAGCAGATGCTCTATCCCACCTCATTTGCTTCCATTGGCACGAGTACAATCCTCTTATATGGGGAAATGAGTCGTTCCAAGAAATAGGATTTTGCGGGCCATCCCATAACAATTTTTTACTATATTGAAATCATACAAAGTAGAGAATATGTATCGGTGTAAAAAAAAATTTCTCATGCTGTAGTTGAAGTTATTAACCTTTAAGAAAAAATGTAGGGACATTTTTATTTTCTCATCACATTTCCCACACAAAATCTTTTACGTCATTGGAAAGCCATTGGAAATGGAGATTTTTGTCGAAAGAGGAACAATGTAATTTTCATGCGCTTTTTACTACAGTTTTTTGGTCCAGAAGCTCAAAATCAAGATGAGGGCTTGCAAAAGGATCTTGAAAAAGTGTATACAAGTGCAGCAACGGAAGAAAGAACCCGGTTTTTACTGTGTATATGCCCTGTGCAATTTTTACTACAGTTTTTTGGTCCAGAAGCTCAAAATCAAGATGAGGGCTTGCAAAAGGATCTTGAAAAAGTGTATACAAGTGCAGCAAAGGAAGGAAGAACCCGGTTTTTACTGTGTATATGCCCTGTGCAAATATAAAATCGTTTCAATACAAGACTTTTTTTTTCGCACAGCAAACGATCTTTTCCAGGAAAGCCTAGTTCAACGGAAAAATAATGATGATGATCATCTTGATAAGATGATGATAACGATCCTGTGGAAAAATTAGCTAGTGTGTACACAAGCTAAGCCGTGTTAAGGGAAAGCACCCTCAAGATCATTATACATGCATTCCCCCATATCCGTTCCAAAAGCAGTAATTCTAATGCAGTGCACAACTACAACTGCTCCTACTCCTTCTGAGAATGCACGTACTCTTGGAGCCATAAAAATATCTTAAAGACCATGTGCTCACAAGAAAATATATTTAAAGGAGATAATCAGAGCAGAAAAATGGCAGCGTTTTATGCTCACATGGGCCTCGGCGGAATGCACACGATTACACTATCCCATGTGCGATCTTGTTGATGAACCCGATAATTTTGCAATATTTAAGCGAGGCACACAGTGCAAGAGAGAAAGTCTTCAAAAAATGTATACATATACTTACCGTGGCATTGTGATGTTAATAAAAGAGTGAGAAGAATGACGAGGGCGTTGATCACGCTTGAATTTTTCCCCATCATCATTCGGCTTCTCGCACTCCCACCAAACAGCATGTAATAGTGGAGGATCATGGATGATCCCATCATCCCGCCGAACAACATCTGCTCCGCTCCGCTGTGGAAATGTATCTTGTCTTATAATAAAGATTTTTTTATACTTTGCCGAGAATAAAGGTCTGTGGATGGCGGAATTGAAGGATGAAGATTGAATCGACTTGTTACTTGCTGCTACCCTGAGATGTCTTGTGGAACTCGCTGTTCTACTTTTTTTCAATAACGATCATCAATGATTACGTCGAAATTTTGTGATGGCGGCGTAGCAATAGACTATCTTTAGACTGTTTCTACGTGACTTCAGTTTCAGTTCACTTTCACTCTCCAGCTCATATGGGGTATAAAAGGAAAACAGAGATTAGAGCTGCTGGTCATCATCATGATCATCATCGTCGGCGTGTTCATTTCTTCCAAGAAAAGCAGATCTAACAGATCTTCTCGCGCTTTCTTCACTTGCACTACAACTTGTAGAATTGTAACTTTAAGTTGTAAAAAAGTTAAAAGATTTTTTTAGTAAGTCAGTAAGTTTCAAGTTAAACTAAAGTACTTACACTTAGTTTTTCTCTCCCTCTGAAGTTTTTCTTTATTGGTTCCATTAAGATGGATATAGAAGGAGAGAGAGAGTAAGAGGAAGCAGGAGAAAAATACCAATTTCCTCTTCTCTCCTGCAGAAAAAATCGTCTCTAAAGTAAGTTCATGTAGCGAAGAAGAGAGAGAGGGGATTCAAGAGGGAAATGAGTTTTTTCTTTCTTCTTTTCCTACGTTCTCCGCCAAAATAGGTAAGGATGAACGAGTCTAATAAGCCCTTATCAGATTTTCCCTTTTTATCTGAAGAAATGTAACCGAGTAATCTATATATCCTGAGTAGTCTGACTTTCACTTCATGTAATAAGTAATAGATGACTCCAAAGATCTGTGTCTATGTGTGCGCACAAACAAATCGCAAACTTTTTGTATACTCCCCAAGAGGAGAGAAAAGTGGAAATTCGATCCGGCTTCAGTGGCTCAATCACTCATTCAATTGGCAATCAGAGAGTGCAAGAGAGAAAGTTTTCTTTTCTTGTTTTATACGATGGGCAGAAGAGGAGTCATGCTGAGCTGAGATTTTTGCTTCCCTTTAACTTCAGTCTTCAACATCTTCTTCGGACTTGGCAAAGAAATAACTCCTTCATTTGGAACGATACAGAGTAAATAGGCATGTTTTCCAGAGGCTTCATCAAACACACTTTTCCTCTTTCCGATGCCGGGAACATGCTTCTTTGTTGAGGGAATGAGAAAGCCAATTAGGAGAAAGATATGTATCGTGATAATAATGAATCTTGAAGAAAAATGTATGAGAATGATGATAAAAACGTGATTTCCCTTATTGCATTCGGAAGCTACACACATTCGTCTTTTGTAGAACGTGTCATAATGCTGATGCGAGTACGCATTTTCCCTCTTCAGTTGATATGCTCTCAATAAAAATTTAATATTTGTACATGACTCAATTGCTCGACAGTAGTTCAGTGTGAGGGAAAATGGAATATAGTCGACTATACAGTCTGGTCAGCGTATAGAAACAGCGTATAGTGTTTTCACTTAATAGGGATTGCCTCACGGTGAGCAGCCAACCGGATGGAATGTGATCGTTCACTTTAGCTCACGAGAGGAGAGAGAGAATGCGTAATATTTCTCGCAAAAATCTGAGCAATGGGCAGAGAGAGAAGACTGGGTTGAGCCTTCACTTGAAATATAGTTTGTATGAGTGAAAAATCCTTGGTACGTTTCAAGGCATTCAATTCATTCAAGGATGCCGAATGTTTTCACCATTCACTTCCAATTTTTTAAGTAGATTCCCTTCCTCTTGTAGAGGAATCGCGAAAAATCATGCCGGAGCAAAGGAGAAGAAAAGCGTCTTCAAGTGCCTTTTAGTCCAGCGAGGGGAGTACCGTGGCATGAATGTAGGTCGTTAACTGAAGGTACGCATCTACCATAAACTTTGTACTTTTAACTTTCACTTGAGTTTCTTCTTCTCTACGTTCAAACGATGATAGCAATCACGAGTTCATTCTTGCGAGAATAGATTGAAAAGAGGAGAGAGCATTATATTCACGTGCTTTATAAACCCGAAAGCCGTGTGTCGTTCCGAGAGCAAATGGGAAATTTTTGTTTGTCTGCTGATGTATAATGGATGCACACACGGAGAGAAAGTTATTTCAATTCAATATTCCATTCAGAAGAGAAAGTTTTTACGTTTATGGATGCAATCGTTTATCGATTAAAGGAAGATGATATGGTTTCATCCAGTATAGGTGGAAAGAACGGTTTGTTGGATATCGTGCTCCAAGGGCTAATATTGCCCCTGGTTTAAAGTACTTTTCCTCCTTTCCTGACACTTTCGACAAGTTGGCCAAACTTAACCTACTGCACTAGTTACTCGGCTACTGACAAAAGGGGATATTTCTGGAGATTTTTTCTGGGCAGAGGAAGCCCAGTGAAAGTGTAGTAAAGCGATATAGTTACTTCCACTCCACCCTCGTTCAATTATTCAATGTTCTCCTGTATCTAGGGCTGCTGCTGCGTACGAAAAGTGCAGAATTGCGAAGTTTTTTCCTCTTCCGATTTGTGTAACAAGTCGATAAGAAGGATGAAAGATACTGCTTTCCGTTGGTCTTCTTAAAGAGTTTTGTTTGCTTCTTTTTCCACACCACTTTACCCTTCTTCTTGTTGGTCGACAGTGAACTTGTCAGGGGAAGTGAAAGCGGCACTTACGTCCCCATAATGGCCCTCACACATGATGACTATCCCCATCATAATAATATGACTCCGTTTTTGGCTTCCAAAGTTGGAATAAAAGTTTTTTTTCTATTTTGATAGGCAATATATACGACTCTCTTCTTCTGAATGGGAAATTCCGATGGTCGGGTTAGATTAAGGAAGGAGGAAGAGATACATAATAAAGAGAGAAGTAAGTGTACATGGACACGTTCCAGTGCGTCCAAAAACTGAAAAAGACTTGAGATTCAAGGCTTGCTACTGTTCTGCTACAGAATTAATATATTTTTGTTGTCGTCCCTCATAAACTTAGGAAATGGCCGGAACGGAAAACCCTCACGAAGAAAACGCTTTCCTGTTGTTTATATGTATGTCCTTATTAGAGGTAGCCCATGCCTACTTAACTTTCCCAAACATAGGTATAGAAAATTATAGGATCGCAAAACTTGTTTCACATCCTCCAGGAAAAAGTGAGAGTGTGTATGTTTTACAAGAAACTCTTGTACATGTTCTTCCTGTGTGATTCTGACACGTCCCTCCTTCCCCTGCAAATTTTTGGTACAAAACGCGCACCCACACAAACTTTTCTTTTTTCTAAAGAACTAGTAGTATTTTTATACCCCAGCCCGTTTTACAAAAAAAGAGAAACTTTTATTTTCGAGTCTTTTTGTTCCTTTCGTTAATCAGATAAAAATGAAGTTTATTTTTAAACTTTTCCCTCGACTTGTTAGCTACTCTTTCTTAGTTAACTCCGAAGAGAAGAGAAAGTGCATGGATTTTGTGAGCAAATTAGTTTCAAATCCAGTTGCTGCTTTCCAAGCTAACGTTTGTCACTGCTCTAGCTTATTGATTAGTTTTCGGCTGCGTTTCACAAAAGCAGATTGCACAAAATAGTATTCAAATTGTGTACGACGATTTCCTCTGAGCAAGTCTTCTCCTCTTGAATCTTTCATAAATTTTGTCCAGTTTTTGTTCGCTTAGGTAGTTCGATTGGTCATGGGATGGCTGTTTTAATTATTGATGTACATACATAGCAAGCATGTATCTCGTCTTTTCATCAACTCTATCAATTCAACTGGTCCATTTGATACCTAAGGCAAAAAAACAAGTATTTAATTAGTTGGGTGCAAAGAATTTGCAATTTAAAAATCTTGGTAGGATTTACATTATGGTAAAATACAAGTATAGCCAGTGTATAAATTTAAATATAAATATATGTACGTTTACTGGATCAAAATGCATTTGTTCAGCTTTCACAATCCTCGAAACTTGAGAAGCCTCTGAGGCACTCTTGAAGGCTCTGAGAATGCAGTAAAGTATCTTCAAAGAGCAAAGGATGGATCACACAAAAACTCTATTCGGAATTTCCTTCAGTGAGTCATATGTACATTTGCTTGGTTTCAATCTTGCATCTCCCA
>JAHZMY010001158.1:0-38471 GCA_027743915.1 Seira sanloemensis
GGCGATAATAAGCAAAATGATACTTTTGTGCAAAGCAAGGCAAAGCGACGTTGTTGCCCAAACAATATTATTATTCCAAGAACTGCAAACTGGTAAATTGTATGAATGGACAGAGGAATCCGAAATAACAGGATTGTGCTGACAATAACCAAAGGTAGATACATACCTACATAATAATACCTAGTAAAACAGTGGTAACTAAATATATAGACTGTCTTCTTCCCATACAAAAAATAATAATGTTTCTCAACTCACGAAACCAATATTTCTCTTTCGCAAGGAGGAAATTTAAAGTGGTGCTTCATGCTCTCGTCGGAAGTTGTAAAAAAAAGTCTCGGTAAAGTCCACCTCCACCAGCAAGAGGCTTGAGTCCACGCAACATGAAATGAGCTTCTTTCAGCTAATGAAAAGTATAGTGTACAAACTAACCTGTAAGGCAAGTGAAGGAATCTGCTTGCATGGCAAACTCATAATATGGTCTATTTTTAAGAGCATGGTAATATTCTAATTAAACAAGCTACCTCTTTGTTTCCTTCTCTTGTAAATAATTATTTTTTCTTTCACTTGTGGTTTTCCATCGTGTAGGATGAAAAGAATCAAATTCTTATAACGAATACGTGGCTAAATTTGGTAAGTCAGAGTTTAAAAAGCCTAAAGACAAGGGCGTAATATCCCTTATCCTTACAAAAGTGCTTATGTTACGAGACGCCCCATTTCCTTTTCTTTGAGAAAAGGTGGTGAAATCTTGTCTACTTTTCCTCACAAAATGTAACGTAAATGCATACACATGAATATATTTCTTCCTCTTCCATTTCGGTATTTTCTAATTCCAACAGTATTTCTTATTATGAGTAACTCCCCATACCATATAATGTGTTCACTCGTATAGATTTGTATTACATGAACTTTTACGTTTCTGTAAAAAGCATTCCTTCCCCCTGCCAAGTTGAACAAATTTTCCTTTCAGTTGATCTGACCTTGTCAAAAAAAAGTTGATTTGAGATAGGATGCTTTTATAATTGTTACCATTTTGTTGAATATTGTTTGTTTGCAGAGATGCCTGAATGCCCTATGATAGCCCTTATTTTATTATTATATTTATATTATTTTCATTTTCAAAAGCTATATTTATAAACACGTGAAGTACAATATTTTTTTGTTTCCAATCCTTTAGTGGACAAGGGCAGGGTTTGTCGTGCCAGGAATTTAGCAATTCAAAAACTAACACAATAGGTTTCAAATGATGCGGATATGAGGTTTCCGGTCTTTTCAATAATGTTCAATGCATGCCACTTTTATTGAGTTTGTCAAAAAGCTGGTGCCACCAGCAGTCTTTATCGAAAGCAGCCAAAAGTTGCTTACAACCTTTCTTTGACATTACAAAAAATCTCTCTCTCTCCCTTTAAGACTTGAATGTTTTGCCATTTATTGTTTTTCTTATTGCTACTTTCACTTTCATTTCTCGCGGAATGTGCACTCTAGAACGAAATCACTTCCAACATAGCATACCTTTCCTTCTTTAAATACTGCTCCGAGGCAGAGCGGTAGCAATATATTTAACATAAATGAATACGAATAGTGTGCGGGTGAAAGCCAAAAGTGAAAGTTACTCCGTACTCTGAGTCTCATTTGGTAGAATACTATATATATATAGATTATATTGATGTAGTCGAAGCATTATTTGAACCCTTTTTGAGTCATTGCTAACTTACCTGTTTTTGAGCCCCTGCCAAGAGCTAGCAGAAGAAAATCCGAATCAATGTTTTAGTCTTTTGTTTGATGCTACAGCAGCAGCCTATAAAAAATGTTTCTATAATGATATATTAAACAAACTTTTTCTTGTCGCTACAATCTAAAGCATTTTTTTAACCCGATGGTATTCCTCGATTTCAATATTATACTTGTCGTAAATATTTTTTTCTCTCTCTTCCTGTCATTTCATTAATTCTTTTAATATTAGTTTTTCCCTACTTACTCGTCTGCTGGTAGTGAGCTGTGTAGGTCTGCAGTGTAATATTTTCTCTCTTGTTTATACTCTGATACCACTAAAGCAAGAACCCTGCCCGGCTCTGCCCTGTCCTTAAAAACGACGATTTTATTCTCTCTTCCTTTTTTTATGGAATGTAGCATCTTGTCAATATACAAACAAAAGTGTAGAAGGAATGCTTACTTCATGTTTTTTGAATTGTTTAAATTTTGCAATTCGATCGTTCTGTACGGTTGTCTTTTTCTCGACTAGGCCTTTTTTGCACCAACAAAACCTCCTTTTCCTCTTCCGTATATGTATATCAGTACTACTACTGCAATATACATACAAAACCCCTTAACATTAAATGTTACACCACCAAAGAAGGGCACTTTTTGTATGCCTTTATGTACATCCAGGTATTTACAGTAGATAAAAAGATAAGATTGGATTAATCAAAGAAGATATAGCTTTTTCTTTCAATTTGAAACAATAATTGCAGCCAAATTATTAGGCCTGTTATTCATATTCAAAAAATTCAGGACGACTTTATACAATTTTATAAGAACAAGAAACGAGTTTGTTTTTTATATATTTTTTGCGGCCGAATTTTTCAGCAAATAGATGTAACTCCCTTTCTTACCTTGATGTTACAATTTCCCCGTAGTTTGCTTCAGGTATATAACCTTGACTTGTAACAGGGCAGCAGCACAAAGGACTTTTTAATCGCATCTCTTTCTCTGCTCCCGTATCGCAAAAACTTGTTATATTTGCCCTTTAGACACATGAGTTTCAAAATACTATTTTTGTGTAGCAACCGCAGAAAAAATCAATTTTATATGGGATATACGATCCATGTTTCCAAAACACTTTTTGAAGGGAACAAAAACAACCTTTTTGCAATCACCACCGAATCCATAATATTTACGAAATGTTAGTAATGCGCGTTTTTCTCTAAGCCTATCATCTTCGCGTAGGCAATAATACTATATATAATATATATACTTTGTACGTCGAGCGTATCTTTCTATTATTATGCATTTTTAGTACTTGTGTAGTCTGCTCTATCTTTTTATTCCACTTTTTCACTCTGGTAAATTATGTGATCTATGTTCATCATTGTCTTATCTATTGTGTCCAATAATTTCTTTCAATTCTACAAATAAGATCTATCTCTCTCGTGCGTAACAGTCTTTACTCTATATTTTCTCTGTTACTTAAGGCAAAAACTACTTTTTTATACTTTGTGTGTATCTTTTTTGTCCATAGGTCATTTCGTCCATAAACAGTTTGAAGTAAAACAATTTTTGTATACAGTGTGTCACCCTTAAGCCATCATATATATTATTATAAATTTTTAGCAAATTTCTCAATCTCGTGGTAAACATTTTTTCAACATAATGTGTGATAAAATTAGTGATATAATAATTTTTGTAGTGGATATTTATAATTTTTACGTGTCAATCTCTAAATATATAATTTTTCATTTTCTCTTTCACTCTCATTCTTTTTTCCGTTGCATGTACTTCCCCCAACCACAAAACCAATGCGTGTGTGTACGTGTGTATTACTATCTGTGTGTTTTACTGTAAAAAGGACGAGAAGAATCAACTCCTTATCACGACCATTTGGTTAAAAATGGTGAGTGTCTATCATCTTAAACGGAAACTCCAACAAATAATGTACTATTTTTCAAGTATTTCAAACTAACTATTTTTCACTCACTTTTTACGCTCTATATTTTAACAAAAAAATCCGTTCCGACATTTATATCCACATAATCACATATTATTACTACTATATACTACGGACACAGTGAGAAAAGAAATCTTGTCCTAACTGCACCTTCTACATCATTCCTTTTCCCCTTCAGTCCCGAAAAAAAGTATTTTTTACAAGGGTAATACAATTTCGTTTTTAACAGGGTAAAAAGCAAATCCGTTTTTTCCATCGAATATAGACCTTCTTTGGAATATTTTTAAAGGAGTGTATTTCTCCCTCGAGTATTTTTTCCATGAAATAATTTTTTGGTTGCCGTCCATTTTTTGCACTAAATTTTGCCGTAGAAATATTTTTCGTAGTTTTGATACAATATTTTGTTCGTTTTTTACAAACAAAAAATGTCAACATACCTACAAATCCGTCTTTTGAACCTGAATTAACAAGAATTATTTTTTAAAAAGAAATTGAGCATTTCTTGTTTATTTTTCTAACAAAACAAGAAACAACTACGCCGTATTTTTTAGAGTATTGTTTCACGCGGTAGAACTGTATGACTTGGATGAGAAAATGAAGTTTTTTAGTTTTTTTCAAACTTTTTTCGTTTTGAGTATGAGCATTTAACCTCTAATATTCCAGTGATGCAGGGTGATCACGCATTGTACAAGTCTTCTTTTTCCAGAGTTTACATGCGTCATTTTTTATGCTGTGTTTTTTTGAGAAAGCCTTCTTGTCTGGCTTAGATGTAGCTTAATTGAACACGAATTATGGTTACCCACTCAATGTGGTGTGTCACCCTGTATGAACTGATTGAGAGCAAAAAACTTCTTTTCTGGTGAGAAGAACGAAAGATATTTTACTAACACGCACATTCATCAAAACATATTTGGAATATACGAATACGATATAATGTTTTGTGACCTAGACTATGTATATGTATCTCTACTGAATTTACAGTCATTTCTTTTGTTTGTGAGTGCCTCGTCCTCAAAACTACATTTAATCTTGGAAATATATATGTAATAATGCTAAAGTATATTTTGTTCTTACGGTAGATGTACAAATGTGAAAACAGGAGATGAAATGGCATCAGGATAAATTCTCCAAGACAAAAAGAAAATAACTAATATCGTAAAGTAAATTAAGACGATATTTTTCACTTTAATACTTCTTTACAATTAAAGAACGCATGCTCCCAGTTGTGGAAATGTACAATGTGAAAACTGCATGATTCCATACCGTAGCATTTACGTTTCCCTTTTATGAGAGTAAGTAATTGCATGAGATGAGTGCATGGCATGAAAAAGTACATCTATATCTATATTATATGTACACGTGAAGTAGCTATACGGAACTCTGCTTGATAAACCTCCGCTTTTACGCTTTCTCGTGCCATAAAACTATTCGTAATTAAGCGTTTTCTGCTTCTCCTCATCCATTTTGCTTATATTGGCATTTGAGTCGTCGACAAAATTCATAAACTGTCGCAGATTTTTTTTTATTTAAAAAAGTAATGAGCATATCAAACTTTTTAAAAGTCAAACGTATTAATAATATTATTATCTTTCACTTCTCCATGATGATGATCACTAGGAGTTTTCTCCTTTTACAAGTCATATATCATCGGAGAAAAGTTTGGCAAAGTCATTTGAGCCTGCTTAATGTTCACATTTGAACCAATCGGAGCGACCAGTGTAGTAGTTTCCCGTCTGAATCAGATCTCTTCTTTTTGTGGTCCCAAGCAGAGACCGCTTTCTCCATGACCCATTGTAATTAAATGGGAAAAAATACATATGCTAAGAGATTAGGAAAGCGAGAGGAGAAGAAATTGCTTCCCATAATACGTAAAGTAGGTAAGCATCATATATGCCAAATAAAGTATTTCTCCACTGATATTACCCCCAGATTACAAAGAGTAGAGAAATAAGCAATAAGAAAGAGTACATCATTTATTTTTTCTTGCTTCTCTCTGTGGATATCACAAGCCAACTTCTTTCACAGTCCACTGAGCATTTCATTTCTACTCTGAAAATGACTCATTCATTCCTCCTCCGTCTCGTTGTTTCATGTCGATATGTTTAGCTAGAGACATGTACATATCTACATTCTTATGGAGTTATTCTAATGGAAAGGGGAAAAAACCTCGATAAAAAAACTTTTCTTATTCTGTGGATGGGAGCATATCTTCCACAATACATAAATCAAAAGCGTACGGTCCTCAAGATGGAGGGAACATATAGAGCCCTTCGGCATCCTCCCAAAAAATTTCCCTTATTTCCGCTTGTCTCATGTCAGATGTGGATCTAAGAGTGGAGCGACCTGCAGAGAAACCATAAGAAGCAGGAGTGCTTTCTCTTCTCCATCCCTCTCTTTCTCTCTCTCTCTCTCACTCACTCCCCGCTAGAATTGGAGTGGGTTATATGTGGTGTACACGATACACAAGAGGTTTCTCCAATTTGTACCACTAGCCCATAAAGAGGA
Source organism: Seira sanloemensis (assembly GCA_027743915.1). Taxonomy (NCBI): domain Eukaryota; kingdom Metazoa; phylum Arthropoda; class Collembola; order Entomobryomorpha; family Entomobryidae; genus Seira; species Seira sanloemensis. The sequence continues at coordinate 6,167 of JAHZMY010001158.1, forward strand.
CAAGAGCATCTTTTTGTGAAATGTTAAATGAGCGTCATGTCCTCTGGAAATAGTTTACGTTCGCATGTGCCAAAATCGGAAGCACATAATGTCATCATTCTATTTATATTTGTTTCCTTCTTACAGCACTTGTGTTTTTTGCTGAAAATTTGAGAAGTATACGTTAAAATATAATATAAAATGCCAAGAATAGCTCTTTTGCAATGTACATATAATTCTTTAGTTCTCTTGGCATCACTTTCCAAAACATTTTTATGCTACATAAATGTGTCAAATTCATAAGCTTTGCGAGAGAGAGGAGAAATTGGAAAATATATAAAGTGACTGGGAGACTAACAAATTGTTTGGGCTTGGGCTGTAAAACTTTTCAAATAAAAAATCAATAAGAGAAAGAAGATGACGAGGATACGATAATGATTGCGATTGTGAAAAAAAAAGTTTCTTTTCGTCGGAAAGAAAAGTCTATATATGTCTTTTCTCTCACGGCTCGGATGATGCAACAACACGGACGGTGATCATGACTCCGGTGATGATGGGAAACAATAAGAGAAATGATTAACTGATGGTGATCGCATTTCCTATATCGAATTGGGAGCATGATACGGCGAATGGGGAAATTCGAAATCATCCTCGTAAAACAGTAGGGTCCCACAGGTTGTAAATGCTTTACTGCCCTCGACGTAATATGGGATGGAGAAACAAAACAAGGCAAATTGGTCCCTCTGCGTGTCGCAGTCTATTGAGAAAGCAAAGAGTCTTAAAAGCGCTTCATTTTTACGACTCGCTCGCATGATACACTCCCTCTCACAACAATTGTCCATGTAGTGCAGAGAGACATGGAGAGAAAGCTTGACCACGAGTCCATGAAAACAGAGAAGGAAAGTAAGTGAAAAAACGCCTGTCACAACTTATTTTCACTGGATAGAGATAGAACATCCAATCAAGTGGTGTCCATTTGACGGCTCTCACATAGCCGCAGTGAAGAAAGCAGGCGGTCTGGAAAAAGAAGTGATTTACTTGCTCCAAAAAGAGTGTGAGCTACCGCCACCACCACTCCGTGGAGCGAACTTTTTGTTCTCACAAGAGTAGGGAAAGAATACACCGAAAGATATAGCATCGGGTTCTTTATTTTTGCTTACGGAAACACAATCTAGATGTCACCCTTTGCAAAAACAACAACGAACAAATGTCTAACCAGAATGCTTTTCTCTGCTTCTTCTTCTTTTTTAAATCAATACTTCCTGTTTCCATTACGGAACAGAAAAAAGTTAAACTCTTTAAAGCTTTCCTCTTTCGTTGGCAAAATTTCTTTGCTTCTTCTTTCCTTGTTTTCACTTAAGACTAAAAAAGGAACATCTTGCATGACAATATATTGTCTTTCTCCTCTTGTATCCCCTTCTAATTTAATTTTGTATATTTTTTGTGTGTACTTGTATATACCTTGCAGAAAAGGATCTGAAGAGGTCACTCAGTTTTCCGTTTGACTTTTACTACTTGGTTTCAAAACTCTTCAATGATTCTGTAACATCCTTACCTTGTAACATGAGAACCACTCACTACTTCTTTGAAGCGATGATATTAAAAAAATGTTCTAAAACATTAATGTAAAGCTAAACACTAAACAGTATACAAGGAATAACAACCGGAAACAATGATAATTATCCACTCGGAAAAAATTCAGTTATGCAAGCCTGAGTGAGCCACAAGTTTGACTCGGAGTTTTAAGCATTACTGTCGCAAAAAAAAAGAAAGAATAAGATACATATGTATGTGTGTTGTATTTATTTGGAGAAAAAAATATTACAAGCCTATAGGAAGTAGTGTGGTGGTATTCTCAGGTCTTTCCTCGAACCCATCCTAGATTTCACCACTGAATCTAATTCCGAATTAAAACGCTGTTTTGCAAGAGCGCAGTGAAAAGCAGGCCATGTCAGTGTTTCCTCAAAAGTGAGATTGCAAAACAAGGGAAAACAATAATTCTTTTATTCATGTTTTGTACCATGTCTTTTCACTTGCTCTTGAGTTGGCTTACTCCTCTTCCTGTACAATGTGGTCTGAGTATGGGAAACTAATGAAGACATTATTTTCTTTGAAATGTCACTCACATCTCAGGAATGGAATGACGTTAATCTCAGATGGAATTCTTCTGAGTTTGGTAACGTGACCGACCTCCGTATCCCACCACATCGAATTTGGAAGCCTGATGTATTAATGTATAATAGGTGAGCCTATACATATCTGTATTCTGTCATTACGGGACCAAAACCTCTCTCTCTCTGCTCGACTAAATGAAGAAATTCCACTCCGTTTCTTTCCCACCAGTGCCGATGAAGGGTTTGACGGAACGTATGCTACAAATGTTGTGGTAAAAAACAACGGGAGCTGCTCTTACATCCCACCAGGCATTTTTAAGAGTACTTGTAAGATTGACATTACCTGGTTTCCCTTTGATGAACAAAAGTGCGAAATGAAGTTTGGTGAGCCGTTATTTACCGTTATTAAAAATTAATTACACTTAGGTTTGGCTAGGTTAGGTTATAGGTTCGGTTAGAAAACAACTTAACCTAACCTAGCTAAACCTTAGTGTTATAAATTGTTTTTACCGTTATTTCCCGTCAGTAATTTAAGTAATTAATAATTAATTACACTTAGGTTTGGCTAGGTTAGGTTATAGGTTCGGTTAGAAAACAACTTAACCTAACCTAGCTAAACCTTAGTGTTATAAATTGTTTTTACCGTTATTTACCGTCAGTAATTTAAGTTAATTTAAATTTTTATCCAAGTTAATTAATTTTTAATTAAAATCATATGGCTGAGTTACATGAAAGTTTTCGTTCTGGAATGGTCTGAAGGGTATACATTCCAAGTGTCACGCTGATCGGACCACTCCCCCAGGAGGTACGGGAGTTTCCATTATCTTGACAATAGGGACAATTTGAGGCAAAGTTGTACTTGACCAATGTTGGTCAGAAATTCTGAGTCTCAGAATTCGATGTTCTATCGTTCGGAATAGGTTGTATTGGTGACAAAAAATGAATGAAACTGATTTGTCAAGTTCCTGGATTCATTTATCTCCGGGGTAGTAATCCGATTGGCTTGAANGTAATCCGATTGGCTTGAAACTTGAGGATGTATACGTTTCAGACCATTTTGGGTAGCCCGCCCAAGATTTTTTTCTAATTCTTCATGCATATCAAGATATCTAGGGACAAACTTTTAGGTCAGCGAGGGTAGATTTCCATCACTACACGGCATGCATTACAACGCAACAGCTAATACTGATCATTAATCGGTTGCTATGATCCTTAAGCTGTGCCTAATTACTCCACGTTGAAAATTGATATGGCATTTTGTCTAATTCTGGAAGTCACTGAAATCGAAAGCACTGCAACAAATTCATACGAACAAAAACTAACACGTTTTTACAGCCATTATTAGAAAATGTAACCATGCGATGGAAATCTACCCTCAGGAACCTTAAAACTCGCCATTCGTGAGAAATTGGAAAAAATATTCGTTATTATTTTGCTTAAATGTTTCAAAAAATTCATATATGAAATTGTCAAACATCCTCTGAGACACCCTGTATAATCAACTTTGTATTGGACATTTTCCGTGCAGGCTCTTGGACCTACGACGGATTCCAGGTAGGATATACACAAGCAGACAAAATATTGTCAAACATCTTCTGAGACACCCTGTATAATCAACTTTGTATTGGACATTTTCCGTGCAGGCTCTTGGACCTACGACGGATTCCAGGTAGGATATACACAAGCAGACAAAATTAAATTAACGTGATTCCTTTTCGGGGAAAAATGTGGTAATGAATTTCCGTCTTCGCAGTTGGATCTCCAGTTGCAGTCGGAGGATGGGGGAGACATCAGCAGTTTCATCAAAAATGGAGAGTGGGAACTCAAAGGTATGAGTCGGATTAATAACGCTCCTTCCGCTTCATTCTCTAATTAAATCATAATGACTGGAAAACAATGGAAACGTTGCTCACTTTCTTTTCCCATCGAATGACAGAACTCAGTTTGAGCACAGCTAGGCTACGTCTAAACGAATAATAGTAATAATAATAACATCGTTTTCTTACAACGATTTTACAAGCAATCTTGTTCTCACTTGGTACTCTGTCTTTGGAAAGGGCTCCCTCTCTCTCTAGGAAAGTGTATAGGTTTCTATAACAGCAGGAGAGTGCATTGACTGCTGATAATTTGAAGCTCTCACAAAAAATCCCATTTTGGTAGTTAAACAGATGTAGACAAAAAAAACTATTGGGAGTAAAAGGTAAAGATGGTTCTGCTGCAAGCAGAATTACTATGACACAAGTCCCTCACCAAATGATGCTGCTGCTATAGGTTCCACAATTTTTTTCATGTCCGTATACACAGACCACACGTTTCGGCTGAGAGACGATTTCTCCACGGACTTTCCCGGCTTATAAGTTGTATTTTATAGTGGAAATTACACGTAGCACAAAGGAAAAAAGCTGTATCGTCTCGCTCCTCAATGAAATCTGTCGTCGTGTGAATGAACCAAGAAAGAAAGTGTGAGCCACTATTGTGGAGCAGTTGGCCACCAGGTGGCGCACAGGCCAGCTCAGGGAAAGTTGATACCAAGTGAGAAAGTAGGAGAAAGTACTTTTTTACACCAGGACTGACAGAGTATGTACTCTGTAGTAGGGAAAAGGACAAAAAAACAGTTAACGTTTTTGTGTAACACATTCTCATTCTATCTTGCTTTTTCCCTTTTGCCCTGATTTGTGGAATACAGGCGTTCCTGGAAAACGAACTGCAAACTATTACGCGTGCTGTCCAGAACCCTATGTAGATATAACATTTGTGATTCACATACAAAGGCGTACGCTATACTATTTCTTCAATTTAATCGTTCCTTGCGTCTTAATCGCCTCTATGGCCGTGCTTGGGTTTACACTGCCTCCCGATTCAGGAGAAAAATTATCTTTAGGTAAAAACAATTTATACATCCAATTGCAAAACAAATAATATCCTTACATTTTTTCAGATCCTTTTTTTAAATACTTTTTTTTATAAAATGGATTTTGTGATGGATTTTTTTCTGTTTTTGGAGAAAGAAACTTCTTTTTTGTGTGTGAGAAGACTTTTACCATTTGAATATAACAAAAATTTTGAAGAAATGGATTTTGATGCGCACACCAAACCAATCCAATGTGGAGTACGATGATGATGATGATGTAAATATAAAAAAGAGTATGTGGACCGTGCGTATATATACACGATCTCGTGTATTTGTGTATGCAAAACCTCTCCCTTCAAAGTCCCTTTTACCTTTCTCACACCAATACACACTCTTTGTATGATGCGAAACTGCTTTAATTTTTTTCAAAGAGAGCTCATTCAATTGGTGTGCGTCTTTTCCATTTTTGCCTTACATTATCCCCCAGCGTAAATATCCGCGCTCCGGTGAAAAGGTACTTCAGGCTTACTTCATTTTTCAAACCATATTTTTATTGAGTAATAAGACTCGAGTTTTTCCCGTACATAGCCCATAAATTCGCATAAGTGCATATGATCATTCTTTTAAAACGATGAGAAACGATGTGTATGCTCAGGATATTGCCGAAAAAGCTGAAACTTTTTCACTACATATTACTTTCATTTCCTCTGTGTAGCCCACACACGTGTAAAAAAAAGAAAGAAGAAAGCTTAGTGCTATAAAATGTACACTCCATCCTTTTCTCTGCGGTTTCGGAGTACAGCCGGAGGTGAACAAAACAGTGTAAGTAAGGGCTGTACACTACTGCGGCACTACCCCGTCTCTGTCGGCCTTTGCTTCAGAGAAAGCGGAGAGAAAATAAAAGATATTTATTTAAAAGTGGTTTACAGCGGAATAATGGAATGTGTATGAAAGAAAGTGGGGATGGATGAATAGGAGCGCTTCACCATGGCAGATTTATTCAGTTGTGCTCACTCAGCCGTAATAAACATGTCATATATTAATCTTCACCGATCAAATAACACATGACCAGCCCAAAACTAACAACATAACACTCTAATGCTAAATATATATGTGTGGGTGCCTACGGCGGAGAGATAGCGTAGAGGCCTACATTACCTGTTTCCAAAGGAACAAAAAATGTTTTCCAAGCGAGTTTAGAATAAATTTAGCAAACGTTATATCCTCTTTCTAGGTATTCGAGCGAAAATTGGAAAACATAAACTATCGTCTAATGAACGCCAGTTTAAATTGCTTTATTGTGGAAATATTATAAATTGGCACATTTTCACTTTCTCTTTCTCCCTTGTCTCACTCTCTCTCTCTGTTTTAATGTAATTGTGTTAAATGTGTAGGGGTGCCTGGGAAACGGACGGTGAAATATTACACTTGCTGTCCGGAGCCGTATGTCGATGTCACCTTTACCATTATCATTCAGCGACGCACACTTTTTTACTTGGTGAATCTGATTGTGCCAGGAATAATGGTGTCATCCATGACACTCTTAGGTTTCACATTGCCCCACGAATGTGGGGAAAAACTTACACTAGGTATAACCCATTCATGAAAAATATAATATTTTAATCAGACTAACCCTCCGTAACCCTTTTCAATTTGGCGAGACATAAAACCATACTTGTATTATTGTAGACCCTTAAATACACCTTCATTCATTCCTTTCACATTAAAGTATCCCCAAAAAAGAGACTTACACTATCTGTAATAATCAGGTTCAATGGATTACTAATATGCAGTTTAAGATTTGAACTTGGCGACTTTGTTTAAAAGAAGCAAAGTTCTACTCGTCCATTGTGTCTCACCTTATATAACTTCTTATTGAAGAGGGTAAATGATTTGAAAGATAAAAAATCAAGGTATAAAACGGTCAACTTTATTATTCTCACTCTTTCTCTGCACACTCGTCCATTGTGTCTCACCTTGTATAACTTCTTATTGAAGAGGGTAAATGATTTGAAAGATAAAAAATCAAGGTATAAAACGGTCAACTTTATTATTCTCACTCTTTCTCTGCACCTAATAAACACAGTACGATGATGACGCTACGTGTTTTCCCCATTTTAGGCTTGTCTCCCATGTCATGGACCATGGATGACGCTGATAAGCCGCAAAAAAACAATTTTTAACGCGGTCAAATGATTTTCGTTTATATAATTTTTTCATGTATGCATGCTCAACCTACCGAGTATTATTGCTGAAATAAGTTGTGAGGCGTATCACAATTTTAAGCAATTCCCTTATCCTTTAGAACTTTCCTTGTTCCCACACTCACCTCTTTCTACTTTGAAGCGGTAAAGAGTACAACAAGGCAAAATATACATACAACGCATTTCCTGCTAAACTTTCAATAATGCAGTTTGATCTCATACGAGCCAATTGGAAAAGATGTGGTGTGTGCGTGTCAATGTCCATTAACGAGAGCCTTCGTAAGATGAACAAAATTTTGAACAAGTTTTTTGTTTTTTTTCCACGACAACTGTTTTTTTTCTCGACAAGTATTTTTGATGTGCTAACATACTCATACATATAACTTTTGTAGGCAAAATGTATGTGTATGTACAATATATGTCATGATGATGAAGGTTTCATCTAGATGTGTCTGGAGATGAATATTTTTTACTGGACCATGCTCACATTTTGGTTTTGCCCTTTTTACAGGTGTGACAATATTACTTAGTTTAACAGTGTTCTTAAACATGGTCGCGGAAACAATGCCAGCAACTTCAGATGCAGTGCCTTTGCTAGGTAAATGCCATACTACTATCATTCAAACTAGTCATATATTGTGTCTTCACATTGCTTATTCATATATGATGTACTGAAACTGTGTTTATATAGTGCAGAAATTGTATGCATCGATTGCTATCAATGTTGTAATATTACTTCTTCGTGACCCTATATATTTTGTGTTGTTTCGTTCGTGAACCAGACCTTCATTTTGTTATTCTTTATCTCTCTCTCTGTCTTACGGTAAAACTTGATCTTTAATAAGTTTTCAATTTCCTTTGGGTATTATATATTATTTTTCACGCTATATGTTCACCTCAATGTGATATGTACTTTATTTTGTTCCTCGTGGGCTGATTTTTACTCTTTTTCCATTATAATTTCGGGAATATTTGAAAGTAAAAAGAATATTACCACACAGGTAATTTATAAACCGAGTCGAAAAAATGGTTATATTTGGCACTTACAAAAGCTAAAGACAAAAAAATCAGATTGATCTAGTTTTAGCAATCTATGTATTAGTATACATAAAAATGTCCTAAATATTTGTTTGCAGCTTATCAAACCAGTTCAAAGATATTCTCTTTTTTGTTGCGTTTGATACATTTGCTTCTTATTCAAGGGATTTGTTCCTTCTTGATCGCTACTACTACATACTGGCTTTTGAAAAAAGCTTAAAAAATAAGTTTCCAATCCCATTCTTGGGTTTTCTCTTGACAAACTATATAAGGCGCTATCAGGTATTGGTCGGAATAGAGAAAAAGATTCATATTTAGGCCTGGGGCATGTCTCTTGCATGAAACAAAGGTCCAGTTTGATAAAGCGATATGCATGATTAAAAGTGCATGTTACACACCAAAAAAAACAAAAAATATGGTGTTGCATGAATCAAAAGCTTCAAAAAGTGCTTTGCATTTTTATTATGATTTTTTCCAAGTAAAATGAGAGATGATCAGTCTAAAAATACACATGTATTTTTACCTACTCATCCATTTACTCGTCAGCATCCACTTTTGTCCAACGAGAAACATGTAAGTGTGAAAAATGAGTTGAGATAAAACTGGTTGCTGGCACCAAAAAAAACACACTCATTCGACGAAACAAAGCCAGGTAGGCATTTAGGGAGATGCATAATAATATTTCTCTCCCTCCATGTTCTCTGGCACAGAACAGACTTTGAGTTCACAACAGAAACAACTGGATGATCATCGCAACTGCTTTGTGAACTCATAGCCTGTCCTGCTACTACTACTTTCGAAAGAAAGCGAATACTATAATCAAATTGACAAAGAGATTCATCTCTCATTTTATCGCTGCTGCTGTTTTTACGCAAAGCTTTATTTCATTTTGGCATGAAACATGAAACTGGACTTGCATACAAAGGAAATGGTTCCTGTTGTTTCTGTCGGCAGTTTAAATCTCCTTCTTGTATAGTATACATATGTATAGAATCTCACACTTTGACGATTCTCTCATTGCCAAAAGTTTTTTTTTCTTCGTGTACCAAAAAATATATTTAAACGATCATCGTACTCATTCTATTTCAGTGTAGGAAACTCACTCACGACGCTACGGACGCATTAAGCCCACACTGTAAGTGTAGTAGCAACAGTAACTGTACGTGCTGGACTACACAACATCGAATGAGTAAAAAAATAATCTCAAGAAAAGGAAAAGGTGTTAGGCATTCACTTGCTTTCGCCTTACCTCTTCATTCCTTCCTATCATCACCTCCAAATTTTTTCCGCTTCAATCTCTTTTTCACATGACAAATCCGCACAGTTTTGGCTAAAATATGTTGCATTTTAAATTTTTACATTTGACAGAAACTTGGGGAAATATTTGTGCGTGAAGCTAAAAAATATGTGCCTGCGTCCTACATGTTTAAGGCCATGTCGGGTCCCAGGGCTCTGTTGGACTTTTGATTTTTTGACTATGACATTTTCAATTTTTCAGATGGACCATAGTACGGTTTTTAACCTCCACCGATGTCAAATCAAATAAGTTGACCGTTTTATAATTAAAAAGTTGAAAGGATAAATGGAGACAAAAAAGATTTGATTGTTGATAGTTGAAATGAAAAGTGTTGTTCACTCCCTCTCTTCCATTCTTTAATGAAAATCTTCACAGCTAAACAGTATCGTAACTTAATCAATGTCTTTATAATTTCTCTTTGTCTTTACCCAAACGACGATGATCGTATGATGCTATTCATCGACTACCTTCACTCTTGACCAAATTCCACCATCAACACTACCACCACCGCCTTAAAAACTCACGACAAATACATGTACATACATATATGCGCGCTTTTTCCGTACTTTTCCACTCCCCAATACAAAAAAAACACAAAATTTGTATGAATATATCTCGGACGATTCCAACATTTCTCTGAACGATGACCTTGCTCCACACTGAAACACAGGGGTGACAATACTTCTTTCGCTCACGGTATTTCACAACCTTGTCGCTGAGACACTGCCCCAGGTTTCGGATGCGTTACCGGTCCTAGGTATAATTTTATCTTTCTCATTACATTCCCAACAATCAACAGCAAAGTTTTTATTATAATCATCAATTGACTGGAAGAGCAAAAGTTGATTGTCTTTTTTTAAATAGTGAAATCTCACAGTTACTTTTGCAAGTATCGTTTTTTGTACATCCTGCTAATGTCTGGTCTCCAGTTATTTAATATTTAAAACACTGTTACATATTTTACACTGTATTCTTGTTGTATTTTCCCCGTGGACTCAATATGCTGCTTTCTGTAAAGTTGTGCTTCAACAGTCATTTGAGCCACCGCAAAACAAAATGTTGTTTTTTCCTCATTGAGAAGAGCCATGTAAAGTACCTCAAAATGGAATGGTTCGGTCTCTTAAACAATGTTGAAATGGAAAGCAGTAACTATAGCAATAACTATTTGACAATGACACATTTTTTAACTTGTTACTATCCACACGTCCCTTTTTTCAATTAACAGTTTGGGAACCAATACGACAAGCTCATTTGCCCCTGCCCCTGATACACAATTATATCGCCCTACCCAGAAAATAACAAAAGTTTGATTCACCCAAGTTTCTGTCATAAAGATGCTTAAAACATTAATAATCATGTTGACAGTTTTTTCTATGACTCTATGGATTTTTTGCGACCCAGAAATGTCCATACTATATATGTATATGAATCATGTCACATTTTTTGGAGAAAACCTTTATCGCTATGACTCTTCAATCATCTCTAAAAATAATATTTTGTCGACCACACAAAGGTTTTGGTAAGTACTGGTCCGATTTTCCTTCACTTTCTCTTTGCTTTTGCCTCATTGTATTTTTGGGAAGGATGATGTAGATTTGTTGTGTGACCGTGGAGATTTACTCTTGACCCTCCTTTTAAAAAATGAGTTTGATGGTCAACTTTCTGAGTTTGCTTTCTTCCTACAAACTTTTTCTCTGCCTATTTTGTCCCGCTTTCGAATCATGCGACAATACTTTGCAGATAAGGTATACCTGTTTCAAAATGACGCGGATGCTGTTATATACATATACAAATATTTGTGGACCTGTTTTTGCCGAATTGGATTATGTGGACTTTCATCTGTCTGCGATATTATACATCAAGCTACCATTTTTGATAAGCGTAAAAATGATTTTTTGATTAGACGTACTAAACAATTTGTTTTTGTCGGTGGTGAGTTCACATCGTATCGTGAGTTTACTCATTTTTCTACATAATTCTCTTCTACATCATGATGTTTAAAAAATGCTTTTTTTCTTCAACTATCTGGGAGTATTGTGAAAGACTAACCTAATTTTTGTTCCATTTCATTAACCCTTTTTGTATAGCTTCTTATACGAGACAAAAAAATTGTTCCTGTTTACTTGTGTCTTTCAGCTTATTTTTTCATTCTAAACTATTTACCTCGAGCAATGAAAGTGGTTGTGTTTTTCGGGGCTGAGACAGTTAAAGTATATTAAGAAGATAAATATAGGTTTTAGCACTAATACAACAAACTGTTTTTGTGTGGAACGCATGATCAATTTTTATTCGTTTTCAACTTTATTCGCACAAAAGATTGAAATAATGTGGCATTGGGATACATGTATCCGTGTAGGGTCCTCACTCACTCTTAATGTCGAGGTTTTGATAGAATATCCCACGAAATGAAAGTATACTAAAGTCACTGTGTTGCTGTTTATCCTCAAGGTTTTTGTTTTCATTTCTTTGTTTTTGTGCCTTGTCACAATTTCTAAAAAAAAGTTCAGGTTTGCTCATATATATCTAAAGTTTTGATTGGTAAGATCATTGTCAAGAGATTGGAATGTTTTGTAAGAGACTGTGGAATGGCTTACGAAAAATTTGTATACTTTCCCTTTAAGCTTTCATGGCTTTGACTGCATGATCAAGTTAAGGATGATGTCAGGAGGAAGGTTTCTTCCAAATTCATGTCAAAATGATTTGAGTGAGGTGCATGGCTTGGGAGTGTGGCTTCAAGAAAAAGTGTGAATCAGTGCATTTGCAGTGCATTTTGCATGAAAATTTGTGAAAGAAAAATTTTGATAATTATATTTTTGAACTAATGAAATATATTATAGCATAATAATGATGCACGAAAAAAACTTTATGGTTAGCCAGCATGAGTAGAAATTTATAAACTCTTATATTTGTATTTGTAGTAGCGTGTTTGTGTTTCCTGTTTGCGTATGTGTGGATGACGCATCCTTGCTTTTGAAATTGCCTTTGAAATATATATTTTGGCGAATGGGAATGAATGAATGCGCCGCAATGGCTCACCAAAAAAATATAGTTTTATAAGTCAATATTGTTCGACGTATCTGTGTTTGCGATATACAAATGTGTTTGGCGTTTTAAAATTGATATTCGTGTTCTATGTGTGTGACTAAATGTTTATGATATCAGTTTTGATGTTCAAGGGAAATATAACCCGCATCTCTGTGAGGTGTTTTGAAACTCATTCCTTTTCTCTTCTACTCTGTCTGCCACAGGTACATACTTCAATTGTATCATGTTCATGGTAGCCTCATCCGTGGTCTCAACCATATTAATCCTGAATTATCATCATCGCTCGGCCGACACTCATGAGATGTCCAATTGGGTAAAGGCAATACTTCTTTACTCCTTGCCAGTTACATAAGTGTAAAAATGTCAAGAGCAAGTTTTAAAAAACGTGTCTCATATTCATATAAATTCAAATGCCAGATTCGGGTAGTATTCCTGCAATGGCTTCCATGGTTCCTCAGAATGAGTCGTCCAGGTGACAAAATCACGCTGAAGACGATGGCGGCTACTGCAAAAATGCGGGATCAGATTCGAGAGATCGAATTGAAAGAGCGATCTTCCAAAAGTCTGCTAGCCAACGTCCTTGGTAAGTACAGTGGTGTGACTATATCATTTTCATGCCGAGCAAGTTGAAGAAAAAAGAGAATTGTGTTAGTAGTCGTGTGCTCTTTTTATGCGATAAAAATTTCGTCGTTTCATCTGTAAGAAAAAACGACTTTTGCTTTCATGTCATTTCAACTCATATGTATGTGTTGGGAAAGGAGCAGAGCTGTGATCTTTAGGAGAAAGGATCGTGTTTTTGTTATTGTTTGTTGTTGGCCGCAATGTGCTTGGAATGGTGAAGTGTGCTCATTTTGTGTTATGTGTGTGTCTGTCCCTTGATTCTCACTCAAGCTAATTTTTAAATTTACTACTGATACTACTACTACCACTACTACTACTACTTCTCTCAGACTACGCGATCGCCCGCCCGCCCGCCTACTACCAACCAACATCCTTCTCCCAATATATATATCTCAATATATATAGCCCAATATCTAGATCTATATACCACCAAAAATATATAAACAAACAAAAATTATCACTGCAACTTTACCTCATACTCTCTCTATATATCCATCTTCAGCAATATAACAAAATATCTTCTCTCTATCTCTTCTTCTCTTCTACTTCTTCAACTACTCTTCTTCCTCCTTCTTCTTCTTCAATTCAGACGAGAACAAAACATTTCTTCATATTCATCTTCCTTTTCTTTTTCTTTCGTTTTCAGTCTCTTCTGATTTTCCAAAAGAGTCCCCTTCAGAAAAATATTCACATTTTTTGTCATATTTATAATCTCTCTATGAATGATTCTCTATCTTTTCTTTTACATCTCTCTCTCTCGATATCAACACCAGAAATACAGCATGACTTACAACAGAGCCAGCAAAAATATCTCACTTTTTCCCATAGTCAATTTTCATTACCCCAGAGAAAGATCAGACGAAAAAACTCAAAAACCAAAAACATGCCAGAAAACGAAAAACTTGAAATATAATCAAAACATGATAATTCGACCCAAAAAAACTCAACCAACCAACTACTACTAATCCCAATGAATCTGTGACATATTTTATAAAATTTTTGGAATGAATGAGCAAAATGCGACAACTTGGTATTTCTCTTGCTGCTTACAGCCGTTGCTGTCATGAGAAAGTAAAAACATCCTGCACATCCTATTCATCATCCTTAACATGGTCATCTGTATCATCAACACTGTCAGGATCTTGTCAAAGTTTTCAATGGAGAAAAAAATAAAATTGAGAAAATTATGAGTAATGAGGATATTTACACACTGAGGACAATGTCATCAAAGCAACGCATAAAAAAGAAGCGAGGAAATAAAGAACAACAAAGATTTTACATGAATTTACTCATCTCTACATTGGTTACAAAAAATCCGAGCAAGCACAAAACCATAGTATTGAAAATCATGAAAAAGACTCGAAAAGACTTTTGTCACTGGAAACATTTTAATTTGGATCATGATGAAAGACTTTATACCATCTACTTGTAATGAATAAAAAATACTTTATGCTTTACGCGGCGGTAATTCGTACGTACTATACTGTTCTCACTATCTACAACCTTCTACCTATACTGCTAAGACACTGGAATCGACAGGATTTTTTATATTGGCTGCTTACAAAAAAGTTCCCCTGACAACATACCAAAACCTTCATCGCAAGACAAGCCTAAAATGATCGTGATTTAAAAGTTGATTCTTCTCGCCCACATTCCCCTCCAGAATGCAAAAAAGAAAAAATTCTTTTTTATACGTTCTCGTTTTTCTTCCTCGTCAAGACAAACATTTAAATTAGGCTACGTGAATAAGAAAAAAAGCTACCGTTTTTGTCACCTATTCTAAGTATTAGAATGCCACAAAGAAAAATGGAAGTCACAGGGAGAAGCGTGGTCATTGCACAATTTCAATTTTACTTTTGCTGCTGCTGCTTCAAAGAAAAAGAGAAGTTTCTTCTGAGACGACGTTTTTTACCCGTCGTTACACCGTCCTCTCCGTTACACAAAATTTGGTTGTAAAAACGTGCTTATACCTCACCTTCTTCGTGCAATGAGATCAACTCTGGGCAATGGATATTTCAATTGAAGAGGAAAAAAGTTTTATTACGAAACGAGAACAATTTCATGGAAGCCTGTTTTGCCCTCAATGCCTTCAGCTACAAACGAAGATCCCAATAATGCTACCTTTCCTCAACAGCATAACAATAATAATAATAGGAAAAGTGTGTGGATAAGCAATCAAGTGATGACCATCTGGAAAGTGGAATGAGAAAACCTATAAGCCGCTATCCCCAATCGCAATCTTTTCGAAGGGTGAAATGAGCGTCAAAAGCCCCTGTGGAACGAGAAATAGTGGAAACAAGTTCTCAACTGTCTCCTTCTTTTTTTGTTGTATGTGTTTGTGTGAAAAGAAGAGGACCGTGCATATATATGTATGGCAACACGGAGCACACGGCTGCTCTATTTTCCCCTAGTGAAGTGGACAAATGCATGAAGTGTGTTTTTTTTGCATTGTGTCTACTCAGAGGGAAAAATGAAAGTTATTTCTGCACTCAATAGGGATCCCATTCTTTCAGTTGAAGATATGGGAAGCAAGCCGTGCCACAGCCTTCTCCAGCGCCCTTTGATTACGTAGCAGACCCACAATCCTTCTTCTTCTTCTTCTTGTGTGCGTTACACCACCATTCCCATTTTATGAGATAGACGTAATATCACAAGCTTCGTGGAGCACAGAGAGCATCATCATTATCATTTCCTACTGAAAAAAGCGAAACAAAGTGCTTTTGCACTTTGCTTTTTTCATGAGCCTTTTCCAGCCGTTTTGCTGTACGAACCTCGGCTGCACACCAAAAAATTATCCACCAACCAATTTCATCTGTAGTTTGTTGGAAGCAAAAAATGTACACACACATACATCGTATGTCATCGTTGTGCGATACACCTTCATTTCCCAAGCGAGTTCATAATCACCATCAACATTTTCACTAGATTTGGATGGATATTCAACGACACTCCTGGTCACCTCCACCGTTCGAGATGAATGATGAGAAAGGAAAAAATGCTTTAATGTTTGCCAATAAAATAATTTACAAGCTTTTCATCGTCTCCATTCCTGACGGCTTTTTGCTGGATCACTATCAACACCAGCGGAATGTGTGTCAAAATTATCAACTTTCCCCGAAGACGCAGTATTTGCTTTGGCCGTAGCCAAGCACAGAAAAAAGGATAAGAAAATAGTTCCGCTTTCTCCTTGTCATAAAATGGCATAGGGTATATCAGAATGATCGTCGTCATCTTTACCAGGCCACCGCGTGTACTTGGAAAAAGTCTCACCGAGATTTTCTATCCAGGATCGAGAAAAGAGATCATGTCTTGGAAAAAATGATGATGCTAAAGGGTACTTCATTGGTATCCAAAGAATGTCCGCGCCATTTTTCTCTCGACATTTTTGGATTTCAGCGTTGGAGGAAACGATTTTTTATCTCTGTTAACGTGAAACAGGGACTTGGAAAGCGACACCAAACCGCACACACAAAATGCACAATGAGATAGGAAGCAGTTCGTTTCTCTGGAGAAAGTGAGAGGAGACATTAGACTACGAGCTCTCACTGGAACAGGACGATAAAGATAGATGCAATTTTGAGCAAAACCTTTCTTTCTTCAGAGAATGACAATGGAGAGAAAGCCTTGGCTTCACATGCTGCTCTTTGTACAACGTCTCCCGTTGAAGACCAGATACCCATGTATTATTCATGGAGACAAAAAAGGACGTAGTCTGGCGATGCTTTCACATTCCTATAAAGAGAAGCCTTCTACATTCTCCATACCATTCTCATCATCGTCTTCACAATCAACTTTATCTTTTTCCCACTGTAGCAATAAATGGCCTTTTAGGGGCTCGACCAACATAAAAACAAAGGGAAAGTGTTTCTCTCTCTCTCTCCAGCAAATGTTGTGTACCGCTCGCAGTAGATGGCGCTCAGTATTTCCTCCTTCTCAGTGTTGCCCAGGCACGTCGTCTACTTCTTCTTCCTATTCTTCTTGATGTTCCACTCACTCCACTCGCCGCTCGCTTGTCCACAAAAATGTAGCACTTAAGCAACTAATGTAAATCATTCAAAGTTTTTCAGGAGATGTGCATTAAGTCCGCATAAAGCATAAGATGTTGATGATGTCTTCCAACCGCGTATACCAGGAAAAGAATGGTAAGGAATTTGATATTATCCTCTCCTTCCCTTCTTTCTACTACCTAACATCTATTTTCCAGTTGTTTTTCTTTTCGTTCAAATTCAATCTTGCATGGAAAAACAAGAAGGAAAAAGTTATTTTCAAGCTAATGAGAATTTAATTGTTCTTCGACTATACACAAGTCAGAAAAACTAGTACAACTAAAAAATCAATAACTAAAAATGTAATTGTGTTCAGCAGATTATCGAAGCAAGTGTCTTCAAACTAAATCTCTCTCTCTCTCTTCTGCTCAAGTACACACTTGAAGGAACAAAAATCATTTACTCTACTTTGAATGTGCATGGCATGAGAAACTCATTTATTTGCATGATCAAGAGCATGCGAGAAAATGACGAACAAAAAAGTGCTTGCTGCATGACTGCAAAAAATTCCCATATGAATACACAATACATGCATATAAGGTATATGCTCCTAATGAGAACGCATTATATTTATATCGCCCATTGGTTTCTTCCATTTCAGATAGACTTAGACAAACAGAAAAATATTGTTCTCTTTAAACTTTGCATGATAATGACAACAAAAGTAACAGCTTTCATATATTGGTATATACACACAATGTAGCTCATTTCTGGCGTAAACGCATGCACAGAGACTTTTGTGAGAAATGTTCTAATTTTGACTTTTATTATTTTCTTTGGCACGTCCCGCACTCGAAGTGTATCGGCAACAACTTTCTTATATCTTGCCGTTGGAGTGTTTCCGGATGGAAGAAAGGAATTCCATGGACACCCTGAAACGAGATCACCTCTTCTGTACACGTCAGCCAGCCTTATGACGTGACTTGTGGATAAGCAAAAATTATGAATGTGATGCTATAAGTGTTTTACAAGTCAATTACTAGCACAAGTGAGCGGAAATGAGTCACACACAAGCTGTTCGGACCAACAATGAAACACTTCCTGTTCTCAATTCCTCATCATCGTCAAGTGCAACATCTATGTACTGCTGGAATGTAGTGAAAATCATTTTGAAAAAGTTGGTGTGGAGTAGTGGACTTGAGTCAATGAAAATCTACCAAGTTCAATATGTCAAATAATAAATTTGTGTGCTCCAAAGTTTCTACGTTCAACTCCAGAGGGATTACATTTTCCGTGAATTCTGGAACAGGCGACATTCCTTTTACAAAGTGACAAGTGAAAGGAGTGCCATGGAGACGTGTGAAGGCGTGCGTTTTTCTTGCGATGGAAATGATGATGATGAGCATGGAGCGGAAAGGAAGGAGTGTTGCAGTGCAACGTATGCAAAGGAGCACGGTAACCCGTCAACCCAGGGGAAGCAGCAGCAGTATACCGCTAGGATTTTTCAACGTTTTCTTTTCTCTACTTTCACCACCTCAGCTACGATTAGACGGACTGGATCGAGTGGAAGCTACTGTTGAAGTCGATGAAAGACCCTCGATACATAAACAAGTTATTTAGTCACAATATGAATTTTAATGTAATATGCCTGTAGTCACAAAATGTCAAACACGAAACTAACTTGATTTATTTTATTATGTATTCCCTAACAACAACCTATAAACTTTAAAAAAATACTTCAACTTTCTCTCATGTCAACAAAATCATTATTGGATATATAGAGCAGTTTGTTAATTAAAAACTTTATAAAAAACTGTAGGAAATTATGAACCTCTCACAAAAATATATTTACTGATTACGTAAGTGTTTTACGGAAGGGCATATACACACAACTTTTTTATTGTATCACAGTGCACATGCTAGTGTAAGTGAAAAGAATTTTTGGAGAAGAGAGAAAAATCTTTTCTTTGACAATTTTAATAATTCACTTTGGATTAAAAACGAATTCAACTTTAATCAGATATATGTAATGTTATCGTGTATATAAGATTTCTATCGAAAGAAGAAGAAATTACGGATATTTGCTCAGCATCAATCGCATCATGAAATCATGTATGATACCTAAGATATTTGGTTAAAAAATGTAAGTTATAAGCGGTTATCAATAACCAAACTATAGGTTGTAATCTTCTTTTTAAAATATGGATAAGTTTTGTAAGCATAGGATAAACTCAAGGTTCTATATATACATATACAAAAATGCATCTGTAGCTGGAGAAACCCCCGTTTGTGTACTAGCGTGTAGGACATATAGTTGAAGAGTTGAAAAAAGGATACAGATGGTCTATGACTTGGTGGATTTTTTTGCCTACCTCGAGTGTGTAGGAAAGAGGCGACAAGCACGACGAAAGCAGATCAATTTGTACATACATAATGCGTAAAAAATATATATATAATGTGTATTGTCGTGTGTAGTTGAAGAGAAGTCCTTTTGGTAAAGGGCAACATTTTTTCAAAAGACCATTACACAGAATCTATTAAATTTTAGACTGTTTTCTACGGAGGGCAATGTAAATACGTAAACAAAGACAACTAAAACAAATTTATTTCATCCTTTGTTTCCTGGCCCTATATTTTCTCTCTCTCTCTCTCTCTCTCCGCTGTATCCGTTATTTCTCTTCTTCGGTGCTGTTTAACACTTTCATCATGAAATGGACAAGGTACTATATCTCAAAACATATTACCTGCTGTAAATTGTTTCTAAGGAAGTAAGGCACTTTTTTCAGTGCCGGAGTGAAAGTAAGAATAAATGTCAAAGGTCTCAGATTCTTGAAAGCGGCAGTTTTTTCTTCTCCTTCTCCCATTATAAAAATATTTATTAGGCTAGAGAGATTCCAATAGCCGGCTGAACCTTTGTTTCTAAAAAAAGTAGTAGGTGTATTGTTCTGTAGCATTATCTCCCTTCCAAACTTTTGTAGAATGAATCAAACAGGGTATTTACAATTACGTTATGACCAGATACAAAAACAAAAAAGGAAATTGTGCTCATTACATTGACACCAACAGCATCCCTGGACAGAATTATATAAATTTTATTATGTGTACTTGTATTCCTATGCTTTCTCCGTCAAATTCAGCTAGAATTTTTTTGCCCAATATATTGTCACGTCAGAGTTAGGCGTATTACTTACGTTCAAGACGATAAGTGCAAGTTTTTTTGATAGGATGAATTTAGCACACTTTCTCTCAAGCTGCTTCCTTCACTCCAACCTGCCTCTTGATCTTGTACCGTTTCCATACAGATCGATTTCTCTCGACAAAGTTTTCAGCTGGTCTGAACTTTTAGAAAAAAAAGGATATTCGTTTTGTTACAAGCGTAAAATATTGAATCTGAAACTGGAATTTTAGCTCTGTTTTATAATGGTACATGCTTTTTACGATGCAAGACAGCCTTTGAAAAGTTTTGCTTCTTCTTTTACGTTGATTCAGATCATCATAACACCTAATTATGGTGGTCTTCACACAGACGAACAGAAGAAAATCAAAAATTCCTGTGCATTTTTTCTCTTTGTACATAAGTAAATGAATAAAATTTACATATATCCTTCTTGTATGAAAGAATTCTTCAGAAGAACTTCTCAATTAAACTATTTCCCCTTCTAATTTTTATACTTTTAGGAAGGTAATAATGTTACGACTTACATACATTCTATAGTGTTGCTTTAGAATTACAAAGAAATAAAAAAAGGTTAGAGAAGACAAGCTCATTTACTCCTGAACTAAAGTAATTTGTCTTTTGAAAACAGCTATATGGTTTCCAAGGAATACAGAGCTAGGAGTTCCCTTCAAAAATATTCTTTTTCTCAGAATGAGAATGCACGGTGCAAGCGTAAATACTGCAAAAATTATTGTGAATTTATATGTAATCCTACTTATGTGTCAATACAGAATGGTGCGTAAAAATGTTTTATTCAAGGAAAGTGCTACTCTACCCTTCTACAAAACCTTTTTGTAAATGTGTGCGTGTGTGTGAAAACGTAAATAAGTGTGTTTCATATAAAAAGAAAAGTGAAGTTGTTTTCTCAATGCCAATTGTAATGCCAAAAAATGAATTTTTGTAAGGTTTACATGGTCAATATACCTAGACAGATATACAAATTTTTCTATAGCCTTCGGAATTACTGTTGAGATGAGCAAAAACATTTTTTACTTTGACTCTGCACTGTATAGACATAGTATACTTTCTTTTATGATTTGTACTGATGCAATAGATAGATATTGTTGCTACACTTTTGACTTTGCATTTTCTCCAGTTTTCATGTCTGTATTGGAGTTTTAAAAATACTTGCAAAAGAAATACATTGTGAACTATATATCTTTAATCTACACAGAAGAAAAATCCAATCAATTTTTCATGTTAAGAAGGAAAGCAGTCGACAACGGACAAGAATGTTTACATTATGTATGTTAAATTGTGAGATACTAACCCTAATGAGAAGTAAACTAATAAAAAATGCAAACCTAGAGATATGTCATGTTACGTATACATATAATTATACATTGCATATATATATTATTATTACAATAGAGTGTAATTGATAATTATACTGATAAAAAAATTTTAATGAGCAATGAGCATATATTGTGAAATAAACTCAGAGACTTATGAATTAATTTGTAAAAAATCACACCTTTTACCCACATTGTGTGATTTTCTCTTTCCCTGTTCATTTAAAGCTTTTTCCAAAAAATTACAAAATATCCCAGAGCTAAATAGTATGTTGTCCCAAGGAAAACAAAGTTGGAGGAAAGATTTTTTGCACATTTTTGTTCCTCGAATCGATCTCTTTTTCTTGGCTTGAATGCAAAAATAGAAAGTTTTGTAATGAGGATATATGAAATAGAGAAAGAAAGGAAAACTACACTTTTCCCCTTAACTTGAGAGTATGCACATACTTTCTCCCATAGAGAGAAATCTTGGCATGGTGTAAAGAGAAAAAACACTCGGTTATGGGAGATATTCATGCAATCCTTCTTCTCCTTCTTCTTCCTGTCGCTTTGCTCTGGTACACTAGAGTCAAGGCATATAGAGCTCCTGCGAAAAACCGGCAACTCAGCAGGAAACACTCTGCAGACTACAGCAGCAGCATACAGATATATGTGGAAAGAGATAGAGTCATTGATACATTTATATCTTTTCATTTTAAGCACACGGAAATCTGCCTTAGCGTAGAGAATAGAGAAGGCCGAGAGATGAAGCCAGTAGAAATGTGCCAACTCGCCAAAACTTTTATATTATCGAAATATATATGTATATGTACGTGTATTCTTTTAGCTTTCAGTATTAATTCAAGAAGAGGGGATTTTCTCCCAAATTTTCATGCACATTTTTAACTTTATATTCCTTTCTTGTGGTTTTGCTTTTCCCGTTTTCCTACGCATCTCATTTTACGTTGATGCTATATATCTCATTTTGGTGTATAAAACACATTAGATTTGAATACCCACACTTTTTTCTGCCTTCTCTCTTTAAGTTTAAGTGAATGATTGTGGGAAGAGAAAAGTTGTACTTTCTCTAGTGAAAGCACGTTTTGTTTCACCAGCACGCAAACATTATTTCATTTTTCATTGTTTCCCCTGTATCTGTTTCTTTCCACTGGAATCTACGTTTTTTTTCTTGAAAAGTTTCGTAAGGACTCGTACACTTATTTTTTCTCGTCTTTTCTTTTCACACTCCTTGCTCATGATACTGTTCAGCCAGCAGAAAATGCAGGCTTACGAGGATGTTGACTTTAAAACCAAAACCGCACAATCATTGAGCTTCCTTACAAAAGTCAGATTCTTGGAACAGTACTCACTCCTACAGTCCTTTTGCCTTTCTACAAAAGCAACAAAAATATTTAATTGACAGCTTCAAGTCAACTTAAATTGGCAGACTAGATGAATGGTCCAATTCGGCACAAGAAAACCTTAATGGACTTTTTATCTGGATTAATTGATGGTGTTTGTATGCAAGCAATCGAGCAGGAGAAGGAAAAAAGTGATTTCTCCTTTAAACATTAAAGGATTATCAAACGCAAGAGAGAAAACAAATGTTGAACCTTTTCTTTCCAAACCGAGTGATTCAATAGGTAATTCCGTTTCTCAGGTCTCAAGAGTCCAGCACGAGGGCAAAGGAGAAAGTCGCTTTAATAATTCAGTTCAATTACCTAATTACAAGAATTGTTGCCCAAATAAAGCAAGAAAAGGGAAAAAGTTGACCGTTTGAGCTCTCTTCTTTTGTCGATATTGTGATAACTAGTACGCATTCAAGCCAAGCTGGAATCACACAATAGTAATCCCATTCAGGGTTCATACAAGTACCGAAAATTTAGATTTAAAGTTGACCGTTTGAGCTCTCTTCTTTTGTCGATATTGTGATAACTAGTACGCATTCAAGCCAAGCTGGAATCACACAATAGTAATCCCATTCAGGGTTCATACAAGTACCGAAAATTTTGATTTTTTTACTAGCACTAAGCATACCTTTATAATAGATTACTTTTTAAAACCAAAAGTTTAAAATTTTGCCTCATCAAATCCAACAAAGATCCAGGTTAAATATTCCCACTCTGGCCCAAATTTCTGTTTACGTCTGTTCAGACTTTCAAGCAAGCATAAACCATAAACACACAAACACCACTGACAGCTTTGTGTCATGAAAAGAAAAAAACTTTTTGCTTCCTTCTTCTTTTTGAGTACTTTCTTGGACAAGGCATAGTTTTTTTTTCGTTTCTATCCCAGATGATATCTTGATTCCTTATGGAAAACCCAACTAGTGGAGCAATATTATTATTATGTACTCAATGTATAATAAGCCCGTGGAAGGTGAATCCAACCAAAATTTCTGAAAATCTGAAAATGATACTTATTAAGGAAATGGTATAGACCGAGCTTAGCGTTGAAAAAATATGCTATGAACGTAATAACATTCTTTGCAGCAGAGAAAAGCACATAATTAACGTGCTGAAATTGGCCAATTCCCTAAAGACCCGTTTCCCCTTATGACAGACTGATTGAGTGCTCTGCGAAGAAAAAAAGAAGAGAGGCTTTTATTTGGTGAAATATGGAACCAGCCATGCATACATGTATTTTCTGGAGGTTTGAGCAAGTAATTAAATTTAAAAAAGGCCATCGTAGAAGGTAAAAAGCATCTGTGGATTCATGGTTCCTTAGCTCATAAAACCGTGCAATTTGTCACTTTTCCCTAAGTGCACCAAAAAGAAAATTGCGAATAAATAGAAATTCAAGCATACATACATATGTACATGTAACTTCACATTGGTACACATTGGTCTCACTTGTTTTAACGGAGCCAAGCACATTTGTATCGGATGCTTTTAGTAGTGATGATAATTGCATTCGTGCCTTCACCCTCTCCCTAAAAGATTTTCCAACTGCATGTAATTTCAGACAGAGAGGGTGTAATATTTCCATGCAGGGTTTAACCGAACAAGAGAAGACAAGCATGCATAAACTGACAAAGCATCCAAAAAAAAGTATTTCTCAAGTCAAAGTGATAACTTTGTATTTACACACATGCCAGTAAACCAGAGTGTAAAAAATTGAAGAAGTGATATTTATACAAAGAGACGAAAACACATCTTTTCCCCAGAAAATACCCAGTATACAGGAAAGAGCAGAGAGCAGTTGTCTGGAATTTCATTTCTTTTCTTTCTTACGGAAAAACGTGTTTATCGCTCTCTTCTTCCCCAAAGCAGAATCATGACAAAGGGAAGGGAAAAAGAATGGATCAGAGGATCGAGTCCTGTAAAATGCCTGACGAATGTTGTTCCAGAGACTGGGGAGAAAGTTGGCAAAATACGAGTCTCAGTTATAGAACAGTAGTGGCTCAGCTAGCCACGGGTCCTCTCCAATAAACGGAAAAAACTCCGCTCCCCCAAAAAAGCTCATCATCGTAGTCTTGTGTTAAGTTGCAGTGTGGCTGGGACGTTACTCCTATCAAACTACTGGAAGTACGCATATGTATATAGATGAGAATGTACGTATGTGCGGGTATGTGCATGCCTGCTTTAGTGGCTCTTACACCATAATTTCCGAGAGAAGTGGTGAACGAGCTTTTTCCAAGAGATATCGTATGAGTCGGCACTCACTTGGCCTGGCTTGTCTCTCTGAATGGAGAAAAGCAGCTTGAAACAGTTTAGGCTACGTTTAAGTGGTTTACTACGTTTCTCGCTTTCTCTCTCTCTCTTCTGCCTCTGTCTGTTTCATTGTGCACCATCTCACTCCGTGTGTGTCTAACGCTCCTAAACAATTTTTCTTGGGTCGATAAAGGATTCTTCCACCAGTGCTTAGCCCCACACTTGTACGTAGAATAATGCTCGGCTTTCCCCCTCTCCGCCTTTGTTCTCCTGTGCTGGAATGGGAAAGACACTCGCAGGATACCCGCTGCTTCCACAAATTACACATTCACTTTGAGTCATACAATACCAGGCATCTGCGCATCGTCTTTTTTCACACGCAGGAAAAAGTCAGTGAAAGTTATTATGGAGCATACATATACACGGAGGACGGAGGAGAGCCTCACACGTTGTATCCGTCTCACAAGTAACTACAGCACAAAAGGCACAAGTTGGCCCTGTATGCCGTCTTTTTTCCTCGCCTTTCTTGTTTGTAAATAGACGAGTCCTCACGAGCCCAGCCACAACGAGTATGGTGCAACGGTGAAAGGGAAAATCGAATGTGCCCGTTCCATACACGTTTCTCCAGTCTCCCCCACATGAAGATGCATATTGCGAACAAAGGCAGAGTCGACAAATGCACACAAAACCATAGCTACGGACTCGTATCAGACGGGATGCATGGGAGATTAGCATGGAGGGATGGTGGCGCTATATCAGCGGGTGTATATCTCCATGGATCATTGTGTGAAAACAAGAGCAGAGCCAGTTTCCAAACAGTTTCGGGCTGAAAAGCAAGTGCAAGATCTTGGGCTCCACGGAGCCACAAAGCCAAGTCAGGAAAAGGAATTTTCATCATCTAGCAAAACGGGAGCAGAAGAGAAAATGGGCACACCAAAAAGTCCATAGCCCACATGTATAACCTATTATTTGGGGATACATACAGTATAGTAGTAGGCAGCATCATATTCCATACTTTCTGCCTCTGCTGCTGCTGTGTTCTGCAGAGAAATATCTATATTTAAAGTGAATGTTATTTTTTCGCGGAGAAAAAAAGAAAGAAATTAGAATGGTTCTCCAAACGTAAAAATTATGGAACGAGGTTTCAAATTGTGCTGCTCTGTGAGAACGTAAAATGTAGATGGAGAATGAATCATGTGTGATTTTTGGTTTGGTTTCCCACCTGAGCAAATTTTTGTGTGGCAAAGGAAAGAAAATGAAAGAAAGGAAATAGAGAATGAAAGTAGCACGAGATCATATGTATAAATCTGCGATGATACTTTCACCAAAACAGAAATAAATTATGAGGACTTGTAATCAAGTGCCCTTTTCTCTTGGTGGACTGGTAAAGAAGGTAGCAGCAGAAAGAAAGCAAGTAGGTTCGATTCGAAAATGTGGAGTGTGGCTGCCAGTTTTAGCTCCTGAATAGCTATACATAATTACTTATTGCATTGTTTCAGTGAAAATGAAAGGATGACTTGCTTCCGGGGTATCTGGGTTTGTTCACTAAGATACGCCTTTTGTAACATTATTATTCTTGTTTGGAAATGAGATTCGTCGCCGGCGCAGTAAGCAGCAGCACTACTGTCTTGTCCCTTATGTCGCAATAAAGTTCAATGACAAAATGGCCTCGGGTCAGCGAGCAACTCCCTCCAGTGAATCTGAATTAATTGTTAATTTCTCAAAAGTTACGAAACTGATGCGCCATGTGAAACTTGGGAGGTGCTCGTAGTAGTCGCTCTTTTGCGCGAATAACAAAACTCAATCCATACCATTTTTTTCAGTTTTCCCTTCCCTTTGTTCACATTTAATCGCCTTTCCCAACTCAAAATCAATAAATCCCCATATTTTTTGGTGCCGGAGGGAAGAGAAATCTTATTCTATTTTCTTGACTATAAAACAAAGAAGTTGAAGGATGAACACATGATATGGCTCCGGGAAGCCTTGCTCATCATTTCCTATTCTACTTTTTCCTCATCGTTTCCGGTATACTACTGAAACAAGGTAAGTGCGCACTCATATATACATGCATATTTCCGCTCTTGAGAAATATTTAGGGTCTCCTCAACTCCGACAATCTCATCTCATAGCAGGTCACTTTTGCATCTCAAGTGTTGCTCCGGTCCAGAGAGCACATATGTCGTGTATATGGATTTCAATCAAAGAAAATTTAAATCTCAAGAGACGTATTTTCGTTTCAGCCAGATCAAAATATTTCGAGATCTTTCAATTCAATCTGAATTTATTCATGAAATCGGAGTAAAGTGTACTTGTGTAGTGTTCTCATGCATTATGCGCGACTGGCTCCATGATTGCATCCATATCAGATTTTACTACGAATTTACTTATGACATCTCTAGTGGGAAAAGGGGGAGAAAGGGTTTTGAGTAGTGTTCTCATGCATTATGCGCGACTGGCTCCATGATTGCATCCATATCAGATTTTACTACGAATTTACTTATGACATCTCTAGTGGGAAAAGGGGGAAAAAGGGTTTTGACAACCACTTTCCTCCAGAATTATCATATCAGTTGAATGGCTATAGATGGGATTGAAAGCCACTAGTGCGGAAGCGTATTTATTTTTGATATTTCCACTCTTAACTATTCTGAATAACATTTTAATGCGGAATTAAAATCCAAGCATATTCAGGCTTGTGGTGGTGGACTTTTTTTCAAGAGGAAAATACTTTAGGCAATGATATCGCTCATGTGGCATTTTTGGTAAGCCTTTGAGTGTCCCTGTTTGCATGCCAATGCGGCTCCATAAACAAAGAGCCTACACTTTAAGATGGGCAAGTAGAACGTGGAATGCTTTCTCACCAAACAGCCCTTTTATATTATATAAAAACATACCTACTATATGTGTGTAGGTCCCAAAACTTGTAGTTTGTCATGGTCCTCGGTGCATTCTAATGTGCTTATTTATACCTTTACACAACTAGCTTTTGTGTGTCTACAATCCCTTATTAAGTTAAGATATGGCGGGCAGATATAAACGGAAACTAGTAAGTCCCCAACGGCTCTCCATTTTTCTATTATTTTTCCCTTCAGTAGTAGCAGATACAGTGAACAGGGAGAATATTTTTGGTGCTTGTGTGTTGAGCACCCACAAGGAAAAATGCCTTTCGCGTTTGCCATGAGAACTGGGAAACATGCATTCCAGCAGTACTCCTCTTTTCCATTACTTTGCTCCTTAATATTCCAAGAGAAGAGTCAAACATTCAATATTACGTAATAGGAAGTCATACTTGGAATGTCTTTCTTTCTTTTCGCAAAGAAAGCAAGGAAAGCTCCAAAACAGTTTCAGCTAAAATGGGTAGAGTGAGCATGGATATTAGATGCTGAGAATATCTCTCTCAAAAGACATTACATATTTCGTTTCTGGCAAAAACAAGAGAATGGGATGAAGTGGAAGTTTTGTAATGTAATTCTCTTTCTTCCCAAGGATTTTGCCACAGGCTGTCAAATCTCGACAAGTCATGCTTAACCTTACGTATTATTTTTGGCTTATCCATGCTGGACGTATCTACTGCAACGGGTGGATTAAGTGTTTCCCTTTTTAACTCTAGAAATATTTAGCTGAACAGAGCCTGTAACTGTTTAAACCTGTGCACGGATTTATAAACACCAAACAGCTACACTTATTAATTGCAAATAACACAATTATCTGCAAAATGTTTTTACACAAAATGGTAACCTAGATTAAAGGTACGACGAATACTTTTGTTTTCATTTGCACTTTGACATTACACTCCTTTTGGGAATAGTCTAATTGAAAACAAGTAATCCTCCCACATTAAAAGTCATAATTACACACACGAAAAACTTTGCACATTTACATTTAAAGTCAAAAGTTTACCAAAAACTCTATTTTGTAAAATGAAATATTAAAGATCAAATTATTGTGCACAATGCAAAAAGGTGTACGTGCGCAATGAGTGTGAATGGAGTGAAAGTGTATAATAAACTGCCATTTGCAGTTCTTTAGTATGTATTTACAAAATTTTAGGTTAAACCGCACCAAATAATTGATTCGGTATTAACTTTGTTACAATCTCACGCTTTTTATGCGACGTATGGATATGTAAAAGAAACAATTTTCTATGGCTTCTTTTTATCCCCAAAACCTAATTAATATTTACTACTACTAAAAAGCTGTAAACTAACTCATTTTTCCAGCAGCTCAAAACTGTTCAGCAAAGTCTTTTTTTATTCTTCCGGGTTGTGACACGCAAATAAGAATAGGAAGCCATTAGATGAGAGTTCTCCGTTGATTGGATTATTGATCCCGTCAGGCAACAAATAAAAAAGTGCTTTGCTAAACTAAAAAAAAATATGTGATGTAGCTTTCGCATGCATTCCATTATGCGCAAATGAGTTGCTCATTATCAAGCCATAATGGGGTTAGTGAATGACGTTGAACCCTAAATGCTTCATCTAATTTTTCATAGAAAAGGTTTTCATGAACTCCCTGACAACAAGCCCGGATGAAATTTCTCTCATCCCGTTTCGCGAAACTATTGTGCATCCATCACTTCTAATCTAGTAAGTTGCGATAATAAAGCAGGGAAAAATGTTGTAGTAAGAGAGAGAGGGAGAGCAGGATCACTTAACACTTTCCCTCTTATTTTCTGGAGGAGAACGTGTACGAACATTTTCTTCCTTGAAAAAGTTGTTAACGATTCCGAGTTAAAGTTAAGCACATAAATTTTCTCAGAGACAGAAAAGTAGAGAAAGCGTCTCTTGATTTCACTTTTCTTTTCTCTCCTTCTCTCGCAAACTTTCTCCTTTTGGGCTATCTGCACGCTACATACAGCGTATTAAAATGTTATTGTTATGGCGCTCTTTATACATGTATATGATAATAACATGCTTTACATGAAACATGAATATTTTTACTTCCCCTCCTACACGAGATCGTTTTTGTACTGTCTCCATGTTCATGACTTTGTCTCTTATTTCTCTGGTAACTGGCTTTTTCTCCTTCAGCAGAGAGTGTGCGACAATCTTGCCATTATATTTTTTGGAATTGTCTGAGCATCTCCAATTTTACAGTATCTAATCATGACGCAAAAGAATATAACTACTAGTCCAGCAGCATTCAAACCTGAGGCCTGTTTCTCGCCGTCGGTCTGAGCAACCGTCCGCTTTCCCCATCCCATCCCATCTCATGGCTGATTCACACACGCTTCCTTAGAGAAAGTACGTTGCCCACATAGTTTTTCCGTTGAGTCGAGTTTTATTTCTTGCGTTCTGATGACCCCACAGGTTCAAACACATTCACCATTTTTTTATTCCAAAAAAGAAAGTTGTGAAGGAGCAGCCTTTTTCTTACCAAGAAACGGTCTCATATTTTTAGAATAATGTAAAAACAGGATGTGTGTATACTCCCTTGTGCATTTGAGGTGCGCACAGCGTTTACATATAAATCCTTTCCATGTCATTGAAACTTTTTTTCTGATTCTTGTGCAGGAACAGGAGCGGCAAACTCTCTAGAGTTGCTTTCACCGTCCGTTGATAAAACCTTTGCTTCCTATATTTTGAGATTGTCAGAATTGCTTATTTGAATGCCAAAAAATAATGGACTCTTTGATCCTACCACACAGAAAAAAATAAATTTCCGGGAAAGATTCGTTTAATCCAAGTAATCGGGTCATTATTCTCTGGTATAATTTTAGGCTACATTTCGATACCAATCAAATGAAGTAGTTTGGACACATGTCCTTACCAAGAAAGAGTGAGCAGGACCTCCCTACAAAACTTTCCTTTGGTTCTTTCTCCTTCACTCGTGAAACTTTTTTTTTTGCTATAGGAGATAAAAAGAAAATGAGATTACTTTTCAAAGAATGAAGCAAGAGCTTTTACTTTCAGGATAATATGGAGAATTAAAGGCGGCTGAGTGCCAACTTTTTCTCTCCGCCTTGTACCCTATTATTATTATAAAACGCCTTGTATTCCCCTTGTAAATGCAAAATTTCTTAAGTAGAATGCTGGTCATAATCATGTTCATGTACTGCTCACCAAAAAACTTTCTTTTGTTTTGTTTATCTTCTTTTGTCTCCTACACTCTCTCCTCCTCGATAAAGAGGGAGAAAGCGCAGTGACGAGAGTCTTTTCATTTTTTCAGTGTTTACCTTGCAGAAAATGAAGTGCTCATCTTTATCCTCCAAAAAAAACAAAGTTTCTTTTCATCAGTGAAAGTGTTAAGGCAAGCCACCTATTAAAATTAATGTTCGTAGATTAGGACGGACGGGCAGGTTATTCCTTAATTTATTTCATTACCACTTTTACAACTACACCATATCTTTCCTCATGCCTTCTTAACTCTACACCTTTCAGTTACACTAAACGATTCCATTTTACTTCCCGAGTTTTGAAAAAAATACAGAGAATCCTCACTAAAAAGATCTGCCTTTTTTCTGCTCTCTTCTCTTTACTTGTGTGTGTGTGTGTGTGCGAGTGACTCTTTGGCCGCCTGTGGGGCATATCTTTTCAGAAATTAGTTTTGCTCTCCGCTACACCTTCCATAAACTGGGCTAATTTTATTGAAACGATGAAGCTACTTTTATGGCTTTTGGCATATTTCACCTAATTGGATGTACGTTATATGCTGAGGCTGATGCATTTGAGAGCCAGGATTATTATGAAGATTTACCTGTCTTTTGTGTTTCTTGTTTAAAACAATATTTTTAACAATAGGCTAAAAAATTGAAGCATGACAATTGGACTTTTGACGCTCTAAAGCAGATATTCCATTACTGTATGAACAGTTCTTGACAGTTCAAAAAAATCTGCCTGCATTAATCTCCATTCTTCGTGGTACCTGTAACTTGTGGATGTCACATAGGGTGAGCAGCGCTCCATGAAAAAATGTGATTTCTTAGCTATGAGCACACACACATACACACGAGGGCAACTAAATCATTTGAGTGATTGCGTCAAGGTACAAGGGGAAAACTGGGAGAGAGTCATGTACATATAATATGTA